>JAKUCD010000010.1:0-223106 GCA_030563525.1 Nadsonia commutata
ATAATAATAATAATAATAATAATAATAATAATAATAATAATAATAATAATAATAAAAGAATTGAATGAAAATGCTTTAATTCAAATCAACATCAATTCTAAATCCCTAACACTGACATTTTCAGGACTGCCAATTTCTTCTGTTAGCAGTTCGTCCATCCAAACGGCCATGCCAGTGACACTTGTTCCATGTTTTCTAACATCGAAGAACGATGTGCTGTTAAAAGTACGGTTATGATTAAGATCCGGTTGTGCGTCGTTCTTGGAATAAGATAATGCAAATGATGGAGATGGTGATCGTGAACTTCTTTCCGAGTTTACTGCTAATGATGATGATGACGAAGACTTTTTTTGCCAACTTACTAATTGGTCAGACCAATCATAGTAAGAATTGATATTGTGAGCGATTACGGGCTGATGTTGTCTTAAGATATGATTAGCCGCGGATGATAAATATTTAGCGGCAGGAACCGAGGTACGGGCGGTGGGCGTGGGAACGAAGTTGGAGGTGAACGCCGACGCAGAAACGGTTGATGTGGTGACTATAATAGGTTGTGATTTATTAAGGACCATAGTATCCGAGTCCGGTTCACTAATAGGGGATGAATTGTCAATGGGTGACTTTTCACGTGAAGAGGTTAAATCGTACTCATCATCATCGTCTTCATCGATATCTTCGTCATCGTTAGCGTTGTCATCATCGCTAGCCTGATTAGATGCCGTGGCCGGAGAAACACGGGCCCGTTTAGGAGGGGTCGGGGTAGCGTCGGGCGGTGACGTCGAGCTCGAAGTTGACGCCGAGCCTGGGGTTGAAACTGCTTGGTCTAGTCCAAGTTTCAAATCTTGTGTCGAAGAAGACGGTGATTTCCGTTTATTGGATGAGCCAGCAGTCAATGAATCGGATTGTAAGGAATAAATATGGTAGTCTTCATCGAAGGACTTGCCGGTAGGACCCTTGAAGGTATAAATCATGCGCTTGGGATGACTCTCGGACAACACCTTCTCCACAGGGTACTTGGCCAGACGATTTTCCTCAAAGGTCAAATTGTCATTTTTACTACGGTCCTTGCCGTGCATGCGCGATTCGATTTCAAAGCAACGACGAATATATCCATTAATACGAGCCGCTACCAGCGTACTCCCGTTACCATTCTCCTTGAGTTCCTGAGCTGAGGACTGGTAAAGCGTTGAAGTATTTATGTGCTGGATTAACTGTTTGACGGTGAGCCCCGTCGGCGCCGTGGTGCGCAGAATCAACAATAGATCCCTTGTGAGAGGATCGGGGTATGATGTGGCGGCGGGCGGCGAATCGGTGAGGCGTTGCGGGCTGTTCGGAGCCGCGATAGCGGGCGAAGCGGCCGGTGACATGACGGCGATGGTGTATGTGGTGTGGGTAGGTAGGGTATATGTGGGCGGCTGTGGCGTAGATAGCGGCGAAGGCGGGATCACGAGACGCAGCGATAGCGATTATCGAAGAAAATAAGGCTTATAGTAAACAGGATAGTAAGGCGGTCAGCAGACGGACAAAATAGCAGAACTCGGCTTATGCGATTGGGGCCCCGAGCGAGCATGCTCCCGGGAGGCCAGCGCCTTATATAAGAAGGCACGCCTCGAAGCTAATCGGCATTGGTTTGATCCGCCCGTATCAGGGTTAGGGTGACCGCAAGCAGTGGACATGCCGCGGCTCAACTTACGAAAGGCGTGGAGCATTGCGCCGCAAGCTGTCCGGCATGAAGGCCACCACGTGACTGGAGCCGCTGTGTCGGGCGCTGCATGACACCCTTGGCCGCTTAAAGGAACTCCTCAACGGGCGCCGTCGCGGCCGGGTCACGAGTTGCGAGCCACGAGCTATATGTGCGGCTCCCGCCCGTTTGGACATTAGCTGATGCTGGGGGTGCCGCCGCTTATCCACCGCGGGTGGTCACCTCGTACCCCGGCCATTCATGGGAACATCATGGGTCGATGATGTGGTGGCTGTCTCTATGGGTCGCTCTCTCTATGTATGGTCCCATCGCCCTGCTTAGTGGCATTATACAATTTTGTCCTTTTTTTAGATTGGTATCCTAAGCTCCGTTTACGCTCGAGGTCTCCAGTGGTATTTATTTAGCGGTCCGTCTGCGTTTGCGCTTATGTTTGCACGGCTATTGCGAAACCTAATTACATGGGCCAGCTTGAGGTTCGGAGTCATGTTATAGAGTTTATCATAGGAAAATATTCACGCCAGTTTGTCTTTCTTTTTTCTTTTTTCTTGTGGTTTTCCGCTACTGACTACCGCCTACTCATCATCCATTGATTGCATCCGCTGACTCCATCCGCTGAATCCATCATGCTAAAATATGCCCCAGTGTCCCTCCATGTATACATTTTAATCTCATATCTAATATGCTACTGTCTTGGAATTTTGCTGCATCATTATGTCATATATGCATCATCCAGTAAAAATACTCAATTCCAAAAATAGTTCCGACCGTTACAGCCTCTTTCAGTCCGGATGTCTCATTTATATTTTTATCTTTTCTTCTAGAGAATTAGGCGGACCTTGCTTAACGTCTTTTCGTTTTTCGTTTTTCCTTTTTTTTCCATTTACTTTTTTTTGGGGTTTTTTTTTTTTTTTTTTTGGGTTTTCATTTATTTTTTTCCCATTCTGCCCTATCTTGTTCAGCTCCTAATATCTTCTCTTCTCGTTTCTTTTCATTTAGGTAATATACCATGCATGCCTAAATATATATGCCAAGCTTATCCACTCCCACCCCTTAAATCACTAAAACCAAAACCATCGCCCACCCCCCTCGCTCCAGATCATTTACCGGTTTAAGTAGAATACCAAAAAATTGTAATACCTCAATCGTCCTCGTACACATGTAGTCTCATCTTTTGTCCTATATATTTCCCCAGATTCTGAAAGTTTGCTACCTCTTGTTAGCCGTTATCAAGCCGTGTTTCAAAACTCAATTCCAACGGCATGTGAATTATTGCGTGTTTCACTGATAATGCAGCTGGTGAATTTCAACTTTTTGCATCATCTGTCAATGAGAAGGAGAGACAGCTGAGCTAAGCAAGCCCTTATGTATCCATTGAGCGTTATCGCTAATGTTACCATTATTGACATTAACCAGTTGCTATGCCCTCCCCTTTTCCCTCCCCCAGCCACGCCTTGACTTATTTATAGAAATCATATAATAATGCTTCTATAAGTAATATGAATCAAGCGATGTAATGCCCTACTCCACCTCATCATCATTGTACGTGTGGTATCTTGTCCCGCCAATTACACGTGTGTAGGCGGCTCAGTGCTTCATTTCGTTAACGGCATCGGCATCGGCATCTCTTGGCAGAATTAGATATCACGATCGCGTGTCCGCCCGTAATTTGTAGTTTTATCTTTGTTCGTAAGTCAAATAATCAGTAGTTATTAAATGTAAGCCATTTTTTACCTTGAACGTTTCAGGACTGTTAAAGCAAAGTACTGCCAGGTGAAAAATAGTCAAACTCAATTTGTTCCTGGTGGGGCTTAAAACCCGTAGCCTTGAGTGGTAGTTTCAAGTTTAAAAAATTTATTCTTTTTAAGCGTACATATGTATATTGCACTGTTTTGACTACCAAAAAATATGGATGCTTGTGTGAATCCGTGTTCGCCTTTTAGTAAAATACTTAAATTTGTCTAAGCTCCATTTATAGTGTTCTTTTAGACGTCATAATAACCTAATGCCTTGACTCTTATCTCCAGAGACGATAAAAACGTTTGATGTATTTTAAAAGGGCACTCCATTTTTTTATGTTGTTGAAACTATTTGCTTCAGGGAGGAAGAGAATAATCATAGGAAATATGTTCATAGCCGCCAATCTCCAAGCTTTGTAAGTTATTTCCTAGCTTTATGACACAGTTATAATGTAAGGCTCCAAAACCATTTTAGTGCAATCGGTGCTGAGTTGCAAATTATTTTGAGCAAATACTGGCTTATATGTTTCATATTATTAACTCTTTGTGATTAATGATGCTCGATATCCCAAGGAATTATAGCAAAGAAGAACTCACTTGCTTGGGACTTTTTTGATGAGTAACATAATATGGTTTTAAATGGTATATTTTGTTTTTCTTTTCTTCTTGTGGTATTTCCAGCATCATAAAAGACTCACCAAATAGTTGATTACATATATTCAAATCAAATTGAAATGAGGCCAAGAAAAAATAAAAAATGAACCATTAATGGTAATGTGCTAAGTTCTTAAAAGAGGATATATTATTTAACAAATAAAACTGGGAAATTTAACTTCTGGTAGGCTTCAAAGATGAATTAATTACTGGCCCACAATAATTGTCATTTGTGAATCGGGAACCCTAACCTTGTAGTATAGGTTCTCGGTTCCCATGTCACAGAAGCGGGCTCCCCCGCCATCTTGGCACATACTTGAAGGCTTGTTTCGTAAAACATTCTTTATATCCAGCTGTCTAAGGTACTCGAGATTAGTCTTATTCTCGGTATATCTTCTATTTCTGCACAATCCTTTATTATTCTCGCTTGTATTCTCCGTCGTCTATTGCCAAAATACCTCATATTCTGAGCTGCGTTAGTGAATTTCATTATATGCTTATATGCACCTATCAACTTTTTATGTAAACTGAATGCTCTCTCAAACCCGAAAGCTTTAAACAGATTCAATAAAGAAAAAAATAAGTCTAAATCTACTGAGTTATTTCACCGAAGTACAAGGTAATACTCAACTTAGATATATTTAGTATTTAAACTCATAATCGTCGTTTTTTCATCGTCACCATCATCATTTTAATTGTCATCGTCATATCTATCAGGAAAATCTTGGCGGTGTTAAAGTTTCAGAATGGATCAGGGCCCACATTCATTCGCATATCGGCCTCAAGAAAATGGTCAGATATCTTATATCAATACCGGTACCGATAATTCCTCGATCTATCCCTACCCATATCTTCACAAAAATCATAATCAACAACAACAACAACAACAACAACAACAACAACAACAACAACAACAGCAACAACAACCAGCAGCGTTCTCTACTAACGTGTACCTGACATCTTCAACCGATCTAACATCTTCACAGTCACCAGCCTTATCTCAGCGGAATGCATATTCCTCCGGGCTTCCAAAGATTCATAGCTATTTATCTCAGTTCCAGCAGCGAGAAGTGGTAACGTATTCTTCATCCTTCTCTTCTTCCCTGCCAAAGTCATCTTTACCAATACATCAGGATGATCAGGATCATAAACAGTCATCTGCTATTCGTAAACGGCGGCGTCCACCTCCTACTATAAGAGTCCGAACTGGGTGTTTAACATGTCGTAAAAGAAAAAAGAAGTGTACTGAAGAGAAGCCCATGTGTTTTGGTTGTGTGCGTAATAATAAGGAGTGTATTTGGCCCGATCCCGAAGCACCAGCTCGAACCAGTAGAAAAGTATTGACTGAAACTGATGACCTCCCCTTACTCGGTACAGAAGTAGGCTCACAGTTATTCGATGGATTGAACGATGATATCTCGATATCTCAATTAACGCCTCAAATAACTGACTCTTATAACTCCAATCATAATATCGCATATTCTCAGTTCAACTCGCGATCTTCAACGAGTTCAGGTGATACGTCTCAACAATCATTGTCATCGCCGTATCAAACCGAAAAAGCAAGTTCAGTTTTGGACATATCCTCGGCTTCTAATTATGAGATGTTATCACTCTCACTTCCTTTTCAATATAGTGCTAGCCTTGTGAATCAACCAACATATCAGCATCAGATTTACCCCTCAGCCTCTGATCTCTCACAAAATGGTTTCCTATCGACTGAATCTGAATACACCAAGGTAGTTGATCTTTTGGATGATGATCGTTTATCTAGTATACCTGCTGTATGTCCAATGTCGGCCGCTAAGAATTCAATATCTACAGGATCCGGCCTGATACCTCTCGCTTCAGCATATACTAAGCAAACCAACACGGCAAACGATGAGAATAATATTGATGTCATTATCAATAATTCATCAAATGTTGACGATAATTCCCAGGAAATACTTCAAAATGCTATAACCTTTAATTCACCATCTACCAATGAATTCATTCAGCAAACCTTGGGATTCTTAGATTTTCCTCATTTACAAGAACAGCATCAACAATATTATCAAGATACCGGAATCAATACCGCGCGATTTTATGGTCCTTATCCTGAGGATGATAAGCTTAAGTTGAAAACACATGCCACAATCAAGGTAAAGAGAAGATGTCCTTTTAAGGGTTTGAAAGTTGAAGACGTCTCTTATTTATCCAGTTTGCAAAACCAATTTTTCAATGCATGTAAAAAGCTTAAATTCAAAATGTTTCCCATGCAAAATCCCGTATTTCGAATCGAAGGTGTTCCTACTAAATATTACGATAATGTGCAGCATTTTATTCATAAATTTATACCGGTAATGACATTACCGCATTCAAGAGATAAATTCTCCTTGGTAAGTCATATTGTTCCTTATATTGGTAAACGACCCGAAATTTTGCATATGATTTTATCTATATCATGGTCGTTAAAGTCGATTGAAAATTCAGACCTTTGTAGCCAGACCGTGGCTCATTATAACAAGGCATTTGGCTTGACGAAAAACTTATTCTATAGTCAGGATATCGATTATAAAGAAAATTGGTTGATGTTGTTGATCTCTTTATTTTATTTATTTGAAGTTCATAATGGGGACAAGGGTTCAAGGGCTCGGCGTCATTTAGCATTTTTACCAAAAATTCTCAACTTAAGATTCCCGGGTGATGGTCGACCTTCGTATTCCAAAATTACCTGTTTTGACATTGTATGGATAGAATCATACATATACCATTTGATCCTCTGTACTTATACTGAAGATTTATTGGTTCCTATGAAATCCGATCGTTCGCATATTTCAGACTTGAGACTCCATACCATGGCATTTGACCTTCTTAGCGTGAATAATCTCTCGGAGATATACGGTGATAAACCATGGCTTGAATCGCCAATTTTGGGGGTTAGTCATGATATGTTTCGTGTTTTATTTGAAATTATGCTCATGTCGCAAGACCTGCCTTGGACGGGCTCCACATTTGCGAGGGCTCAAGAACTTTTAACATATCTCAAGAACTGGGTACCATTGAGTGTTACTCCTGGTAACTGGAAGGGATCAAAATCATTTTCATCAACGGAAACTGGCAACAGCATTATTTTAAAGACTGAGTCACCACCCGTATCTGACGAAAATGTGACTTCTGACGACTTTGCTTCAAACGATTTTTCTGATGTCTCAGCCTCCGTATTTGAAACCTCTTCTGTTTCTGATCCCTCTGCTTCCGCAACTATTTCCTATTTTGATGATATGTTAATGCCAGTCGCATCTGGTGCTTATACCGTTGATAGTATCGACTCACCTGATGGGTTTTTAGCAGTGCTCAAAGATACAAGTTGTCGATCTCTCTCTGAAATTTCAGCATCCCAGTTACTTACTACATCGTCGTCGTCATCGGCATATGTAGGTAATCACGAAACTAGTAACGAAGACTCTAAGACTAATTCTTTTGGTCCGCCGCAATCTTGTTTATTTGATGCATTCTTGTATCAACAGTATGCAGTTGTGCAACTATATAAATATGCATATTATCCATCCTTGGATTACGTTTTCTCACCGGCGGTAAAATCTATTATAAAAAACGTTATGGACGAGCTGTCCACGTTCGATTTCGTGCATTCTGGTATAAGTGGTTCGTTAGAATGGTGTTTGATCGGTTTAGGTGTGTGTGTTATTGAAGAAAATGAACGACAGGTGTTTCTTAAGCATTTGGAATATGCCTTTGCTAAAAGTTCAAAGCTTCATACTTTATCTCTTTTAGAGAAACTAATGTCTTGTTGGAAATCGATGGATGAGTATGTGAAAGGAAAGCAAAGTCCAAACGTATAAGCAGTGTAATAATCACGGAACTTTTAACAAATTATTTATAAAGCGCATATATTTTTCAAGCTGATCAAAAATCGCATTATTTACAATTATAATTTATTTAGCTATTGATATCTTACTAGATAATAATATAAGAGTTATTATAAAACTTTGAAGGTAAATGTGAACAATGCTATAAATATATACGATCAATCATAAGGCAATCATTTTAGAAAGCCTAGCCAATTCAATTAACCTACGGTTGGTGGTGGAAAGAGTAAGATTGAGGGGAGTATTGATACGAATCGTACTGAGGTTGACGTAAATGCTGAGTCTGTTGGGTTTGTTGGACTTGTTGAACTTGTTGGACTTGTTGAAATTGTTGAAATTGTTGTGGGTGGGTCATACCACCATTCATGAACTGTCCTTGATACTGGTTTTGAAAATTCTGAAATGAGTGTGTTTCGTGATTAGGAATTGTCTCCATCGAAGATTGAGGAGGTTTCGAGCCTGATAAATGCAAAAGGGAATCTGATTGTGAGAAAGTTTCTGAATTCTTAGTGGAATGTACTTGAGGGCTGGAGGTACCAGGTCTCAATAAACCGAGAATTGTATTCGCATCACTAACGGAAGACGATTCGCTTTGAGCAAAAACGTGCGAATAAGTCCGTGGTTGAGGTTGAACTCCTAACATATTAAGTAAAGAACTAGCATCATTCACAGAAGGAGGAGACATTGTCGGTGTAGAAATCATAGGGGCAGTTTGTGATTGAGGTTGGGCTCTTAACATGCTAAGAAGCGAGCTAGCATCATTCGAGCCTCGATGGCCGGCATCAATAGAAGCACGTGTGGCTAATTGTTTGTTGTTTGACTGAGATGGAGATCTCAACGCACTGAGCAAAGAATCTTTATCATTCAAGTCATTCGAATTTTTTAGAATTTGAACCTCTGTGCGAGGACTAGATCTTTGTGCCTGTGGTCTCAACATGCTTAATAAAACATTAGAATCATCAGAGTTTTGAATTTGAGACCTTGAGGTCTGTCCTGAATAATGGGAAACACGTGTCGGTGATCCAGCGTATATTTTGGGCGCCTCTTCAACTGAATTTCTGTTATCCAAGTTCTGAGGAATACCTGCAGCGTATTGGCTTCTGTCGTAAGTATGCATTGCACTAGGTTGCGTTTTCAACATATTAAGTAAAATATTAGAATCATTTGAGTTTTCAACCTGAGAAGCGTATCCTTGATTTTGAGCACAATCTTGATTTTCTGGCTGGGACTTTGGCATCAACATATTATATAAAGCATTCGCATCCCCCAATTCCTGGGTAGGCGAGCGAGAAGAGTTGACACTTGTTAATTCCTGAGCTTGAAATTGAGGTCTCAGCATACTGAGTAACGAGTTGGAATCACTTGAAGCTGTAAGTGGAGATACCGGGGTATTTAAAGGCTCGAAGGAATCTATCACAGTAGAGGATAATGAAGAAAACCCTTGGTGATTATTAGCATCAAAGAATGAAGATTTTAAAGGATCTGTCTTTCCAAGATCTGATTTCGAGACGTATCCAGGGAACTGTGTATCTGAATTATTCTGACCTTGCTGAACATCGTTCAAGCTGGGTAATCCGGCTCGGGTATTACTGAAAGAGTTTTCATATCTAACATCATGAGAATAGACAGGTAATTTATGGTCTGATGTATTCATCCGAGTTTGATCGCCCCCCAAAACATGGGTACTAGCAAAAACTTCTTCTTGCAGTGATCCTACCGAACGAGCGTGAACTTCATCCACCCCTTCGAGGTTATTAATGGTTGAAGAATTTAATAAACTTAATAATGAATGAGCATTGGAAGATGCTCGTCTGGATCTTGAATTAGTCTCAAGATGATCAGGAGACGGAAGTTCATTGTTAGAAGAAGGTTTCTCATTGATATTTGATGATTCAGAATTTGTCGGATTTGAATATTGATCATTTGCTGGCTTTAAAATATCCATAAGAGAAGAGGAAGAGTCCATAAGGCTTTCATGTCCGGTAACTGTTATACTGGTTTCGGGGTTAGAAGATTGAGAATTCAATAAACGAAGGAGAGAAGCGGCATCACCACTGTTTTTGACGCTGGATGGGGGCTGTAGGTTTGAAAAGTCATTCTCAAGTTCAACTCCTTGATATGGAATGCTTCTGTCTTCCGCATTTGTAACACCGATTGCGTTCATTATCTGTTGAGAGGCTGTTAAATTAGAAGTAATATGCCCATTTATTTCTGAAATGTTTTCATCAATCTTTGGTAAAGCAGTTTCGAAGTGGTCGCAAACGTCTGCAGCGGTTTTCATTCCACCAGGACCCTTCAATAAGGATAGTAGGTCAGTGGATCGGGTATCTTCTTCGAATTCATGGGCGTGATGCGAGCTAAAAGACTGCGATTGAGAATCTTCCTTTGTGCTAGCGGATCTATGTAACATGTTGAGCAAAGAGCTTGAGGGATCATAATTTTGGGCCTCTTGTGTCTCTTTAACCTTCTCAGGTGCAGTTTCGTGAGCATTAGACTGTCGTTTATGAATAAAGTAATCAAATTGCTCAGTTTCTTCATTGTTCTCTTCATACCTATCATCACCATGGTCTTCATCAGAATATTCTTCATCCTCTGAATGTTCACCAAATGAGTATTCTTCAATTTCCTCGTCCTCAGCCATAGAAAAATTACTTTGAGGAGGTAATCCCAGCAAACGCAATAGTTCATTACCGTCACGTGAAGTAAATTTAGTGGTAGACATAACCTCTTCTTGTTCCCCCTTTCCTGAATGGACATGCAGGATTTCGTCAGGACTGGAAGCGTCGGTATTATCAATAATTTGGGCGGGAGGTTGCGAAGTCGATTGTTTACTTGCAAGGGAATGAATGAATCGCAAGTTTTCAGCATCATTCTCAGAAGGTTTCATATCTATAGCCTCTGAAGATGACTTAAGAAGTCTTAACAAATCACTGGTAGTAGAATTGTTTCCAAAGTTAACCTGTGGGGCGCCGTCTTGAGGTTTAAGAACATTTAATAAAGTGTCGCCGTGTCCATTTCTATTATCAATTGACGTACTGTCACCTAGATATTTATCTACTCTTGCCTCTGGAGCAAGGTGAACTCGCTCCAGTAAGCTTTGAATATTCTCAGTGACTTTTGCAGCACGGTTGAACTGATTGCGCTCAGTGTATTCTTCATTTACTGAGTTTCTCTTTTGGTGGCCGATAGGTCGGTTAAGAGTCGTTAATAAAGAATTTGCACTTTCAGCCTTATTGACGTTCTTCTTATTGTTGCGAAGCGCCTCGAGGGCTGCTAAGAAAACCGGATTAGGTGGAGGTGGAGGTGGCGGGAATGAAGATGTTTTTGAATCCTTAGTTGAATTTGACTGAGGAGAAGAGCTTGCATCATTTAACTGTCTTTCGTGACTAAATTTTTGGATTGTGTTGGCAGACGGTTGTAGAATATTTGAATGTCGGACCGGTGGTTGAACTCCTGGGGTCATTTGTGGCATTTGCCGCATCTGAGATAATTGAGGAAGTTGGTGGTGCATTTGATTCATATGTCCAGATACAGGGACTGCAATTGTAATTGGTACATATGTTGTAGGACCTTGTTGCGAGTTAGGTGGATAATTAGGTGATTGAAAAGAAGGAGACATGACACCATTATTTTGTTGTAGAAAAGCCATTAATTGGGCGGGATGAACCATAAATGGCATTTGCATTTGAGGTACTGCTCCATTAGATAAGAACGATAAAGGATTTAATGTTTGAATGCCATTTGTAGATGATAATAAAGGCATTGTGATCCCAGGCATCATTTGAGAAAAATCAAACGCTTGGGAGGACAAAGACTGAGATGATTGCAAAAATTGAGGAAATTGAGGAGATATTTGAGAAAATGTTGCTGGAGCTTCATGAGAGAAATTACCGGGAGTATTGTGTGACTCGTCCATTTCCCCGCGCAATAAGTGCAAAATCTCTTTGGCGCTTTCTAAATCGTTGTCTTGATGTTCTTCAGGGTGAGTATTAGATTGGTTCTTATGTAAGAGATCGAGGAGAATTCGAGAATCGGTACTATGAGCATCATCTGGCCTTGAATCTGATGGGGCTGACTTTAAAAGATTAAGCAGCTCAGCTGCAGCCAGATCTTCATCAGTTTGTGTAACCTGGGTTCTTCCTTTGAGTAGAGCCAACAGATCGGCACTAGCGTCAGCAAATTTACCCTTTCTATTCTTTTTCTGCTTCTTTCCAACACCCAAAACAACTTTAAGTGCGTTCGATTCTGCCTTTGTAAGATTTGTCGGAAGGCCCTTCTTTCTTGCAATATATTTATGCAATCCAGGCATGAAACCAGTAACCATGAAATAAGAATGCTTACTCTTCTTTTTGGATGCTTTCCTAGAAAACGCTGGTAAACCCTTCAGATCATGCCACTCGATTTTACTGATTTCTTTCCTTGTTTGCGTAATGAAATTTGTGTCCAAAGGCACGCCACAAATTACGTATAGTCGATAACTTTTATCGTTACGATTATAATCAATATAATCATTTGAATCGAGATAAGGCGAAATATCAAATCCGATTTCTTCATACACTTCACGAATGGCACAAAGATCGTCTCTTTCATCTTTATTGATCTTACCTTTAGGGAATCCCCAGCTCGAGCCAGATTTCCAGCCTTTTACCATTAAGGCCTTGTTCATTTCTTCGTTCAAAATGATTGCCCCTCGAACTGGGACATTAAACTTATACCGTTGGAAGTTAGCAAAGGCCTCTTCCAGATTTTCGTATTTCCACAAGGGGGGGCAGCATTGATATATCTCGGTGGTAAATTTTTTAAGTGTCAAAGCGGGAAGTAAAGGGTTTTGTTCACGGACAAAATCTTCGTAGTACCATTGGGCTTCCTCGATTTGAAAGAAAATACGCTATTGAATCAATTAATCAAGAAAGAAAAAAGAGAAAAGAAGTTAGCTTGAGCCAGGACAGTTTTAGAATACACATCAATATAGCAACGATTTGCGACAAATCGGCCTTACTTACCTCAACTGTGGCAATGTCCTCTGGAGGACAATTGATGACGAACCGGACTGCCAAATCCTGCAGAACATTCTGCAATGTCTGATCGGCAAAGGAATAGTCAGACGGTATGGACATGATCTATTCTCGGGTGTATGGATGCTCTATGTATAATTAGCTGTATAGTAACGGGGTTGATTGTAAAAAATCCTATGATTCGCTTTTGTGGTCGTCGGTATACGCGTATGTGTCGTCGGTGTGTGGGTTTAGCGTCGGCGGGAAAGCCGTGGGTGTTATGTAAGTAATTAGGTCAGCATAGTCAGGGTTCCGCCTATTAGAATTCTCCCAAATTCTTTACGGCCGCGGATAACGTCTTGTGAAGCTTGCGTATAAAACCTCTTTTCGTATCTCTTTAAAATTGCGAACTACACAAAATGGGTTGGTTCTGGTCTGATTCTAATTCTGCTGACTCTACTGTCCAGGTATGTTGTGACTCCTGCTTGGGCGGGGCTTTGATCGCTTTTCGCGACCTTTGCAACAATTTTTTCAGTCGTCTTTCTACGATTTAACTTTAAATTTTTTCACTTATATCTCTATGTTTTATGCTAACTTATCTCTCTTTGGTCGTGTTTTATAGCCTGCTAAATGTCTTGTTGATCATGAAGCTCTCGCTAAGGCGAAAGCTGCCAAAGCTGCTGGTTGTCCGGTAAACCATGAAGAGCTTGCAGCCAAAAAGGCAGCAGCTGTTGCTCAGGACCCTGCTGCCTGTCCTGTTAACCACGGTGCTCTCGCCGCTGCTACGGAGTCCGGTGCTGGTTGCCCCGTTGATCATGAAACTCGTAAATTTTGGTTTCCTCGTTGGGGAAATGCTGCCCCTTCGGGCCCCGATGCCACCAACAACGTCATTAACCCTTTGAATAATATGCCCGATCTTTCATCTCAAAAGGCTCCCGGTCAGGTCATTGATCTCCCCATAGAAAGAACTTTGTCTTCGATCCCTCGTGGTTCGGAAGAAACCGAAGGTGTATGGGAATATCCGTCGCCACAACAAATGCTCAACGCCATGTTAAGAAAGGGTGGCAGTGAAATTCCTGAAGATGCTGTCGAATCCATGGTCGATGTTCACAACTTTTTGAATGAGGGTGCTTGGGATGAAATTTTGAAATGGGAATCAAATCACACTGAAGAAACAAAGGTTCAGCCTAGATTGCTCAAATTTACAGGTCGTCCTAATGATACTACACCTCGTGCTGCCATGCTTCAAGTCTTAGGAAAGATCAATCCCTCCAAGTATGGTACTCCTCCTCCTTTTGATCGACACGATTGGACTGTACTTCGTGGTTCCGAAAACGGTGAATGGGAAAAGGTCAGATACGTTATTGACTATTATTCTTTCCCTGATGATGAAGAAGGAAATCCCGCTTTTGTTCTTGATGTGCGCCCTGCGCTTGACACCTTTACTGCTGGTAAAGATCGTTTCTTGAAATGGACCACTGAAGCATTCAACAATCAAGAAAAGAAATAAATTCCTGTGGGTATTTACTAGTTTATCTTTTACTTGATTGGATAATATTTTTGTGGTTTTTCCTTTATCTCAAAATAGTTTTGTACATATTCGCATTATTCTTCCTCTTTTATGCTGTTTTGTGATTTATTTCCTTTTAAATGTGTTTCTTTTTTGTATGTAGATTTTCAAATCTTTTATAGTACTTATTAATTAAATTGTATATTATGAAACTTTAGACCGTACTTAACTACGACGGAGTATAGGACGGTGTCTTCAATTGAATCACCTTAATAAGCTTATAAATCTCTCAAAGAATTATAATGTTCTCCGAGAGCATAACTATGTTTGTAGTAAGCGAGTGTTAACTCTGAATTGGACCCCTGTTCATTTATAGTCAAAGCTGATCTGCCGCTCATTATAACGGTGATCGGGCAATCATATATCTTCGAGAAAGCAAGAATTTCCATATCACCACCCCAAATTGGCGAATTGGCAAGTTCATCGCAATAAACGTTAATATCTTTCAAACTTAAAGTTTCTTCGTCAAACAAAAACGGACTGAAAGAGTCAGGATCCGATCTAATAAAATCAGACGCTGATTTCCTCAAATTTTTGACATCTGTTTCGATTTCGTGTCTTATATTTAACTGATCTGCAATAGAAGCAAATAAACAGTGTCCATCAGGTGCAATGTCGTATTGTTGCAACTTTCTGACATTACATAAAGCCTCAATATTTTCAGCTTCGATTTTCTTTAAATCAGGCTGTGACGCAGCTTCATCCTTAGCCTGTTCTATCATATCTTCTGTTTCTTGAGCTCTCTTTGCTAACCGCTCTTTCTGTCTATTTCTTTTTGGCCCTTTAACTTGATTGTTATTCTGTTGATTTGGCTTTGCTGCTTCCTTTTTAGCTGCTTCTTCAACTGCTTCCTTGGCCTCTAATTCAAGCTGGGCGAGTAACTTTTCAGGAGAAAATTCATCATCTGAATCAGATTCCTCATTTTCTTTGGACTCTTCACCTCCCTGGCCTTCAGTTCCACTGCTAACTGTTTTCTTGAATAACTAGATAAATCTGTTAGTTATATGCGCAATATTTTATGATGATGAATACAATAAGAGACAAAACTACCTACCTTCACCTCTTTAGTGTGTCTTTCCTTCAACTCATTTTCCAGATCTTCACAATCCTTCAAAATCTGCTTTTTCTTCTTCTTCTCGCCTTTCGTAGCTTGTTTCTTCAGACTTGTCATAGTGGCCGTAAGATCCTTGGATTCTTTCCGGTGCCTGGCAAGTAATTCTTCTTCCGTTTTTTCAAGCAATTCCAGTTTATCAGCAAATTCTTGCGACATTCTATATTCTGTTTTTGTATGTGTATAATCAATCACTAGATTCGATATTCTGTTTCAGCTTGTCTCAAATTCTTAAATCCGATATCATGTTCATTTACCCGGTCGCCGGATCTACAATTTTATTTTTTCCTCCACCTTGCACGATCAACGGGATAAAACAATTGACTTGATTTAAGATCTTCGAATTGATAATATAAATATCGACATTTCAAAAATGCTTAGATCGAGTTTACGTCTCAGTCGGTCGGCGCGTGTCCAAGCCTTCCATCTTGGTTTATCTGTCCCATCTGTCCCGATTGGTGCCAAATTTGGTTTCAGACTTAATTCAACTGTTTCATCTACTGAATCTCAACCCTTTGACAAGTCAGTTAGATCCAAGCCCCACGGAGATAACCAAAGCAGACAAAAGGTCTCAAACAAGGTCTCTGAATTCAAAAACTATGTTGGGAGTAAGGATCTTGTCGCCGCCGTCTCTATTTTTGTAAGTTTTTTTAACGAAGAATCTGTTAGACAGTTCACAAAAAACGACTTTCTTTACCAATTTGTGAAAGAAATCTCATACACGCGACCTGAGTCCGTTATCTCGCTTGTTGATATCTTAGAAAAAATTGATAAAGTTGAAAAGCGTAGTTCAAGATATTGGAGTGGTGCCATTTTGCAAAGCGTTCGTGCTGGTGCCCCTCAAGTTGGTTTTGATCTTTGGGTCAGATTTCTTGAACAAAATTCACTTTCCGATAAAATGGAATCATTTCAAACTAATCAAGCTTTTTTCGTATCGCCCCTCGTCACTTACTTGGAAACTTGCTCTGCTGAGGGATCAGTCATTAATGCTGATATCGCACGTCAGATCTTAAGAACTGATAATGTTCCCCGTACTTCTGTTATTCGTGATGTTCTTAATAAGGCTAATTTCCCTGATTCAAAGATTCAGGTACTTTTAAAAGAATCTAACAAACTTAGATCTATGTTAGTGGATTGTAACGGTGAAACATTTTTGGAAGAAGTAAAGTTTTCCGGTGATAAGGGGCTTTTGATCAAATTAAGAGGTTTATATGAAGAAGCCAAGGCTGCTGAAAAACCCTTGAATGAGCGCACCTATCTCATGTTCATGAATGCTTTCTCTGCCTGCGGTCGTCACAGAGAAACTTTCAACGTCTGGAATGATTTGACAGCATCTGGTGTTACTCCTAGTATCGAATTATGGAATGTCCTGTTGAAGGTCACTCGTTTTAGAGAATCAAAGCCCTTAGAACTTGTGGAGGGTTTATTGGCGAAGATGTCAGAATCCGGTGTTAAGCCTAATTCTAACAGTTATGCTGCTCTTATCGACATTATTTTTATTGCCAAGGGTAAGAATCAAGCTCTTAGAGTTTTCGACGATATGAAGACTGGTGTCATCAACTCTCCTATCAACCAAGTTGTTTTCAATACTACATTAAGAGGTCTCTTACACTATGGTTCGCTTGAAGAAGCTGAAAAGCTTATCAAAGACGAAGAAGAATCAGGTTTGGTTCCCGATTTGGAAACATGTAACATCTTTATTTCCAAATACATGGATGCCGGGAAATTAGAATCTGTTGAAAACTGGTTCTCCTTTATGAAGGAAATTGGTGTTAAGCCCGACGTCAATTCGTATGCTAATATCATCGTTTCCTTATATAAACCCTCTGAAGGCAAGGATCTTCCTGTTAAGCAAGATATTGCTGAACTTGTTCAAGAAATGGGTACCAAAGGTATCAGTCTTAACCGTGAAGCCTTTATTGGATTATTTAGAGCTTTGTCCGTTGCGAAAAGCCCTATTGAAAGTTTCCGTACCATTTATGAAATCATGAACAAAAAAAATATTTGTGTTAATGACATCATCGCTTCATTTATTGTTGAAGCTGAAATGGCCA
This sequence comes from Nadsonia commutata, assembly GCA_030563525.1. Classification (NCBI taxonomy): domain Eukaryota; kingdom Fungi; phylum Ascomycota; class Dipodascomycetes; order Dipodascales; genus Nadsonia; species Nadsonia commutata. The sequence goes on from JAKUCD010000010.1 coordinate 17,691, forward strand.
GAGGTAATCCTGATAATGCTGTCGCTGTTTTCGACGTTGCTAATAGAAAGAAACTTATTCGCAAGCCTATTTATATTTACAACCAGTTGATCGGTGGTTTCATCAAGCAACAAAGATTCGATAAGGCTTTACGTATTTACGAAACTTTGAAGGATTCAAAGGCCGCTTACCCTAGTAATGAAACTTATCTTCTTCTCTTAAAGGAAGGTCTTGTTACCAGAAATTCTGATACCATGTTCGACTTATTGTTGGATATGTCTGCTTTTAAGAACAAAATTGAAATTCGCCAATTTGATTTATCAAATGCTCTTAAGGATGTTGAAAAGGCTGGCTACAAAATCCCTGAAGGTGTCAAGTCTCGCATGAGAAAAGGTAGATCTGACAAAATCTCAGAAGGTTCTGTGAAATCTGAAGAATCTATTTAGTCAGCTCACAATAATAAAAGCTCACGTAGTTTTATTTAACTCTTGTATATAGGAAATGCATATATTTTACTCGAGAGCCTCTCAATATTGATATTTAAATTAAGTATATATTATTTGTACCACATTTATTAAGGCATGCGGTAAAGATTTGCTGTAATCTTCTGAGTTCAGAAGAAGGCCTAAACGATTACATGGAATGCAGAATAATTGAAAGCTGAAATCAGAAAACCTTGTGAGTTTAGAAGACTAAAGCGAAGACATTATTTGTTTTATACAAACTTTTAGTTAACTCCAATGATTGATAGCTCGAGCGTCCAAGCCCGTCTAATATGAACCTTTATGGGGCCTTCAACACCTTCGACGTCATAAAGCTCAATATAATCCCACCAACATTTTCTGGCCGGTTTTCTCCAGAATAATAGCAGCTTGTGGGCGTTTGACATACTATTCTCGGGCAATTCCTTAGAATCATCGTTATCGGTTGAATTTCGCGTGTCATCAGCATCGGGCTTCTTCAGGGGAATTAATACCAAACTATTGATAACAGTCTTATGAGGTTCGTTTGATCTATATCCCCATATGTCATCAAGAGTAAATCCACTATTACACAACATATCAACCAAATGGCTTTCCGCTGAGTCAGGTTCGGCGCTCTTTTTCAATCCAGAAAAGATGCCGTTCAATTCCACTAACTTCCTTCCACATTTTTCCTTTAACAAACGCATTTCGGCTCGCGAAATGTCCGGTTGCTGAGGAAGGCAGTAGTAGTCCAAATCTTCTCTCAGTACGATCAAAGCTGGTTTCATTTGAAGTATATCTTCGGTGAATGCTTCCTCATTATTTTCGATTCTTGATTCTGTATTATTCTCATCTGAGATATTTATATGCGAGATGTTTTCGGCTAGACTTTTGAAGGTATTTAATGTGTATGTCAGACATTCAGGGGAAAAATCGACTGCTATCGTATCAGCCGAAGTCAGGTTATTTATAACTTTTCCATGTATATCAACCACTGCCCCATTCGGGAATAAGCAAAGTAGAATACTCTCCGGTAAGCTCATTAACTCTTCCTTTGTTACTGTAAGAACAGTTCCACGAACATTCAAGGTCAATACCATGTTGGGGTTATCGGATTGCGTCGATGTATTATTATTATCATACACTGCGTTGTGTTCATTACCATCATTGGGTGATACTTGAGTAATAATCGCGGAAGTGTTGATTTTAGACATATTTGTAAAAGATTACTCGGACACCACAGTTGAGATGTTTAAGGTTTATGAAATGAAAGCTATTGATAACAGACGGGGAAACGAGTACTCGGCACTAGAATGTGCACAATAATTTGACCGGTTTAGTTCACTTAGTGAATGGTGTGCTCTCCGTTGATAGTAAATCGATAAAGCAGCCTGCTTCCGGGTAATATGTCCGGTGTTAACTAACAGATATATCGTATATAAATAAAAACAGATTAAAAAATAAAATAAAAAAACAAAAATAGAAGGATCAAATATGAAATTAGCAGGACCTGTCACTATTTTGCTGCTGAGTGGCCATTGAATCGCCTTCTTTATAAAATATTGGGTTCTCCAGTTGAGATTCTATTTACTATGTAGTTTGTTTCAGCGTAACTTTCTACATCTAATATACATTCAAATTCCTATAAGTTTTCAAAGATCAGTTTTATTTGAATTATTGGCCGGTAATAGATACAAGCATCCTGAACCTTCGGAGGCGTGTACCAGACCCGTGCCACCGATGGACTTCAAGATATTGGCAAGATCTCGAGTACTACCATCCTCGACTAGTTTCCATGGCTCTCTCATATGACCTAATGCAGCGTTGATCTCGAATTTATCCTTAAACAGATTATTCATTATTAGAACTCCAACTAAACTTAAATCATCCGATTTTTCGAGGTTTGACAGGAGCATATGAACCAAGGATGGCGTTGAATGTTGAAGGGGTAAATATAAAGCCAAATACTTCTTATTTGAGTTTATCTTGACACATAATTCATCTTGTTTCACTCTTTGATGGTAATTTTCCCAACATTCTTTCAAGGAAGGGTCTGGTTTGTCGATATTGAGTAAAGATCCTTTGAATATTTCATTGTTCAGTATGTCTATGGCTAACGAGTTAGAAGACACTTTTAAGACATTCTTCATGATATGGGATTTCCAAAAGTATGCAGCATTTTCCTTGTTTTTGGCCTCAGAAAAAACTGAATCAAGTTTGGTGCTATTCACAAATCGAGTAATGAGTACCACGCCTGAACCCTTGAGGTATCTTGTGTATCGTTCTAAAAGCCTATTCTCTAATGAATTCAGCGGGAACTCCCTTAGCTCATCATTTTGGGCATATATTCTAGTTTTATTGCGTTGCGTACTTTGTGCCTTTCGTTCTTTGAATATTTTCGTTCGACTAACTTGGGTTCCAAGTATATTAGAGAGAGCTATTTTATGTGTGAATGATAAGGTATTCTTCTGCTTCGATCCGGTCGAATAATATCTAGCAGGATACGATGAAATAGTCGCCATCTCTCGTATCACTGTTTTGCCTTGCAAAGATGCCCTTGTAAGTCGGATCATTATTATTGTGATGTTCGGAGGAGATCATTCATGTACAATCGCCATGCTTAGACCGGGTTTTTACTACTCGTCCAGGGTAAGTGGTTCGAGGCACAAGTGTTGTGGGACGCTTAGTTACGGTCTAGTGACAGTTCAATCTCTCTGATTATTACTTGATTTGATTCGGTTTGATTTGATTCGGTTTAAACGAGATAGCTTCTTTCTTTCAATCTTTTTTTGTTTAAATAATCGAACTTTTTTCCTTGTTTGGCTTAATTTTGTATTTGGGTTCGCGATTTTGGAATTTGAGATAGAGATAAATACACACTAAAGGTGAAAATAATCTCAAAAATAAGAGAATACGGAAACAAATCAAATCAAATATTGTCGCCTCCTCTCAACCAAACAGCTCGCTCAAAAAGTTCAACATATATCGGGTAAAGATAAGAAATACTGAATTTGTACATTTAATGTTCTGTGGCCGTTTATCCATTCTGCGCGTTTTCTCCCACTTTCACCCCATCACTTCCAAACCTGTCAGAAACCTTCTGTATCAGACATTTAAGGTATCAAGGCGATCTCTTTTAAACACTAATGGCACCATTTATCAGGGGCGGTGTTTGGACAAATGTCGAAGATGAAATCCTTCGTGCAGCGTAAGTAAGGATTCAGTTTTCGTATTCCTCAATTTTGTAAAAATAAGGCTAACAGGTGGTAACTTTTTTTTTAGTATTTCAAAATACGGTTTAAATCAATGGTCCCGTGTTTCATCATTGCTGGCAAGAAAAACAGCCAAACAATGTAAGGCTAGGTGGAATGAATGGCTTGATCCTTCAGTTAAAAAGATTGAATGGTCACGAGAGGAAGATGAGAAGCTTCTTCATCTTGCTAAAATTATGCCCACTCAATGGCGTACTATTGCACCCATCGTTGGCAGAACCGCTTCACAGTGTATCGAAAGATATCAAAGATTATTAGATGATGCAGAGCAAAAGGATAATATCCTTAGTTTAACTGGGGTTGGTGCAGAATCTGAAGCTTCATCCGGCGCTAAGAAATGGCGAGTAGGTGATATTGACCCTACACCAGAAACCAAACCAGCGAGACCCGATGCGATCGATATGGATGAAGATGAATTAGAAATGCTCTCAGAAGCTCGCGCAAGACTAGCTAATACTCAAGGTAAGAAGGCTAAGAGAAAAGATCGTGAAAGATTACTAGAAGAAAGTCGAAGACTTGCCTTACTTCAGAAACGTAGAGAATTGAAACAAGCTGGTATCAACACTAGATTAGGTAAAAAGAAGAAGAATGAAATGGACTACAATGCTGATATTCCTTTTGAACACAAACCGGCCGTAGGATTTTATGACACTAGTGAGGAACAAGATGCAAATACTAGAGCCAAACTACAATTTCAAAGAAAGAAGTTTAAGAATGAGTTACCACAAGACGATGATAAGAAAGATAAAAAGAAACGTGATCACGACGGAAAGGAGTCTGCAGCTCAACAAGCAGCCCAATTAAGATCCGAAAAGCTTCTTGAGATGCAAGATGCTGATAAGGCAGCAAAGAGAAGGAAGCTTGTTCTTCCTTCTCCTCAAGTTGAAGATTCAGAGCTTGAAAATATTGTTAAGTTAGGTTCAAGAGGCGATGAAGTTAAAGAAAAGCATTCAGGCTCCGACACAGTAACTGGTACCCTAATCGGTGAGTATCAACCTACTCCTTTACCACAGGCTACTCGTCCATCTCATTCATCGTTACCAAGTGATGATACTATTTACCAAGCTACAAGAGAAGCTCGTATTATGACCGGTAACCAAACACCTCTACTCAACCAGAATGCCGATGAAGTAACTGAAATATCAGAGAATCCTTTTACAAAGCCAAAGGCAGCTGGTTCTATTGACAATATGATGGCAACACAAACCCCGAGAAGAGATGGCCTAGGTATGAATCAACTAGATATTGGGGCTACACCGCGTGCAGTGTTGCGAAGAAACTTCATGTCTTTGCCTAAGCCGAAAAATGATTTCGAGATTGTTTTACCGGATGAAGATTACTCAGAAAATGCCACATCAAGTGATTCATTCACTGTTCCTGAGGATTTTGGGGAAAGAAAACGAGCGGATGAGAAAAAAAGAGAGGAAGAAAATAAAAAACAATTAGCGAGACGCACAGAAACTCTTAAACGTGAGCTACCAAGACCGATCTTAAATACTGAGATGATTCCCTCAACAACTGATTATAGTGGTATTTTATTAGAGGCTTCCACTATAATCAACGAAGAGATGATACGATTGATTAGATCAGACAATGTAAGATATCCTCAAAATAAGGATATCGATGCTATTGATAATTCGGCCATCCTTAGTGATCTTGATGATGCCAGTAAAGTGATAGCACAAAGAGAAATAGAGACAGAACACAGAGATAAGGATTTGACGAAGTTTACGACTAATTTTACGAAAGCACTCGAAAAGAACAATCTACCTGGTATGAGCTTGTATGAAGAAACATTTATTGATTCTAGTGTGACAGAGGCCAGTCTTCCTCAAAATTTTATTGAATCACTAGCCAAGAGTCTAAGTTCTTCAGCCGAAACTGCGAATAAGCAGGAAGAAAAGCTTTCCGTTTTGTTTGCAGGTTATTCTAAGAGAAACGATATGTTGTCAACCAAGTTAGCTGAAAAGTTAGAGCTTTTGAATGAAAAGATAGTATATAGAGATGCTTTTATTCAATTAAAAGAAACGGAAGACATTGCTCTAAAAACTCGGTTCGACGGTTTACAGGAAGAAGTTGAATTTTTAACACTATCGGAACGTAATGGGCAAAATCGATACAGGGATCTGATGGATATCAAGACTTCTCTTATAACAGATCGTCAATGATGAATTGTTAATCACGATTTCCCGTATTAGGAAAAAAAACTCTCTTTCTTCAATTTTATTTGATGTATTGTATAACACATGTAATATCAATGAACATGCATTTTTTCGTTCAGAAGATGTGTTTCAATTAAAAATTAGTGGCTCATTTACGTATGCTAAGCTAAATAGGCCTAATACGATTTTTCTTTATTGAAATACGAATGTTTACACTGAGAAATTTTTGGCTTGCAAATCCACTTTGACACTAGAAAACAAAAAACTCGATACTAAAAAAGGCCGGAAAGAGAGCAATCTGGAAAGGGTTGAATACCACAATGTTTTTCACCTTTTTGTATTTTTTTTCATTATAATCATTACAAAACAATATACTTTCTACTATGCAAAAATAAAAACATGAATAAAATAGTTTTAAGCTTTATCGAGGTTTATTTATATTAATCCCGATACCACTTAGTTTTGATGTCTATATTCCTGGAACTTTTTTCTGTGAGAGCAATGATCATCAGAACCGAAACTGCCCTTCTTTGTTGTTCTTAGTTTAACCTATTACCACTTCTTTGTATTCTTGGTTTGACCAACAACAGCCCATCCATCTTCTTCTTCAACGGCTTCAGCTTCTTCAACAGCGGAATCAGTAGAGGTACCAGCGGCGAGAACAGGAGCAACGAGAGAACCACGACTCATACGTCTAGCCTTTTGAGTACTGTTGATAGATAAAGCGTATTTAGGAGCGAAACTTTCAGCAGATTTTTGCAAGACCTTCTTATTAACACCTTTTTGCTTGATAAGACGGTTGGCGAATTCATTTAAGCCAACATCGACAGAATCGTCATCTTCTAAATCATCAGGAATAGTAACAGTAGAAGCTTCTTCAGCTTCTTCGTAATATTCACGTCTAGTACGCACGTATTTTTCCTTAGGTTGAGTTCTTTGAGGAAGTTGGTAGCTACAGATCCATAATTAAAATATATGTTAGCAATAAGGTTCATATTTAATCTTCTAACAAACTTAAATCAAAGTTTGGAGTAAGAAGGGTCTAAAAGCCGGATATCAGTATTATCATCACAAAAACACAAATCTATACCAAGTTGTTTGGAATCACCATTCCTCCAACCCGTTCCAAAACCGACGAAAGTTGAGTCTGATCTCCTTGAAGGTTCATCGTTTCGATAGTTTTTTCCGATTCGTGCTGATATCTATTGACTTTTCACCAATAATTAAATCGTATAATAAATCGTATAATACTTACACAGCAGCGTGCTCGATTGATTTTTCAATAACAGTGGCGTCTAAACTTTCTGGTTTAGCAGAAAGAGGAGAATCTTGAAGACCAACAAGAAGTTCAACAGAGTACTTTTGCATTTTCAATTAAAGAGATTTGATAAACCCTAGATTGTCCCTAATCTTACTGTAACTATGCGACAATTAGGACAATGGTGGAAAATCGTTCTAGCGGTTCATTTCCATAGTTACGCGCGGACCTCAGTTTACTGATACTAGATAGTTGGGAGATATGCTGACATAATCATAAGCTCATTGGGAGTTTGAAATCCTCAGTTTTTTGTCATTTTTTGAGCCTCACACGGAATATTTTTTTGTTTATTTGCCGTCTTTTCCTCCTCTACCTTATCAGTTATTATAGGATTATCTTCGATACGCTGAAAATAAGAAAATAAAATGCCTGTAGCTAAAAGTCTTACAAAACTCAAGCAAAGAGTCAAGGGTGCAGAGAAAAATCTCCATCCCAAGAGTCGCAAATTCAGACAAATTAACCGTGCTACAATAAGAGAGGATAGAATTATCAAACAAAAAGGTGAAAGAGTGTCAGCCAAGGAAATCAGATGTAAGTCACGATAACTGAAAGAATATATGATTTTCATTACAACATTTTACTGACTCCTTTTTTAATTAGTGTTACGTACTAGGTTTTTCAAGGAAGCTATTTCCACCATCGAAAAGGAAGATTTCACTCTTGATGATATGAAACAGCTTATCGAAGTGTACGTATTATAAAATTTCTTCCATCTTTTTCTTCCTTTGTTTAGAACCAAAGCGCTAACAATCGGTTCTTTGTACAGGTTTGTTTCTAGAGATGATGATGAACTTGCTGCCTTAAAGGCTGCCAGAAGACCTGGCCGCCCTGCTTCAGGCAGACAAGATATTATGCAAATGAAGATTGATGCTGAAAAGAAGGAATACAAGACTGGTTACTTAATGGTTGATTTAACGGATAAGGAAAATGTTAAGTTCTTGAGAAACTGGAACGGTACCCCCGGCGGTGCTGGTATTATCAAGTTCATTCGTATCTCCGATACCACTACGGAACTACCCACCAAGCTTGAAGATGATATCGCCATGGAATAAATTTTGGAATTCCAACTTTCTTCTATAAAATTTCTTGTGTTTAGAAATTTCTATTCTTTTTTCTTCTGGAATCATCGTTTCGTTTATTTCTGTTGAAATTATTTGTACATTAGTGTCTCCATTTGGTATGCTTCGAATTTAAATACACATGCCACTATATACCACTATATTATTTAATTAAAGTTTTTATGTAGTTAATGAAGATAAAAATCATAGACTATACTCGCAACATCATTGAGTGTCTGCCCTTTGCTGAATAGATTTATCATTTCCTATCTAATCTCTGGGTACATTATCGGTATTCATATATTAATAATTTGAGCAAATTGGAATATACCTCTTGAATAAACTTCATTCAGTGTTTCATTAATAATAGTGTATTCATAACTAAAAGTCTCGAAAAAATCTGGTGATTCATGATATCGCGTATCTCAGAATACATGATATATGAAGAGTAATTTCCAACAATAGGTATGATGTTTCTTTTGATCTATCTTAATTTTGAACATATTAGTTTATTAGTAGTGATTAATATTTAAATGAGCCATAAGGGGCTGATAACCTGCACCAGTACCAAATAAAAAGAATATGATCACTCTTATTAGTTGGAAATAAAATATATTGAAAATAGGTGAATATAAAAATGAAATAGATTAAAATATGTGAAAATATATAAATACTGTCAACGACGAAATAAAAACAATTATTATCAGTCTTTGCGAAACAGAGTATGAAGATATTCGCGAATATAGATTAACCAGACTTTCATATCTACCACCGGCTACCTTGGTTATTATCATTATAATCACCATGACCACCATGACCACCAGGGCCACCATGATGACCGTGACCGCCAGGACCACCCGGACCACCAAAGCCGCCTTGATTACCTTGATTACCTTGACCGCCAAAGTCATCTTGATTACCATAATCGCCTTGATCATTAAAGCTACCTTGATTACCAAATCCACCTTGACCACCGTAGCCACCTTGATTATTACTACCATAGCCACCTTGATTACCAAAGTCACTAGGTTGTTCGTAGCCACCACTCAAGTTTTGATTACCATTATTGCCATAACTATTTTGACTACTGGAATCATAACTTTGAGATGAATATCCTTGATTATGAGATAATCTTGAGGTATTTTCATAACGATTATTATTATAGTCGTTATTATCATTGTTGTAGAAGCTAGAATTACTACCATGAATGCTATTGTGGTGACTATTATCGTTAGTATTGCCAAATTGGTTACTACCATAACCGCTATTTCCGTAGCTGGGAGGATTTTGGTAAGAGGGCTTAGAAGACAAATCAGGGGTCACAGAGGCATAGGAATTACTACTATTATGCGACGATAAGACACTGTGTTGACTCTGTTGATTATGGGAGTTGGAGTTGTTATTATCATCACGGTTATAGTAACTGTTGTTACTACCATTATTACTACCATTATTACTACCATTATTACTACCGCTACCACCATTATAAGATGACAACTTGGTGTAAATGTTGGAACCAATATTTGCGGTAGCACTGCCATGATTACATGTAGCAGTATGAGTATGCTTTTGGCTACCTATCTTATGGTTATCACCGTTTTTAACACCATTAGAGGAAAGACCATTCATAACGGTTTGTTGTTTAGATCCAAGCTCATTATACCATGTAGCAACCACTTGCTTCATGTCGCGCTGTAACTGATTAGAAGCTGTGACCGGGTGATGGAAAACGGTAATCATCTGATCAACTACTTGTTGAGGGTTGATTGAAGTATCATCCCAAGCTTGAACTACTAAGGGGACAACATGGGATAAAATTTTAACAGCGACTAAACCGGCACATTCATTAAGATAAAGTGAGAAATGATCCTTTGAAAGTTGAGAATGAGTAGGGTTAGTGGAGTTGGGATTATTCCATACTTCGTATTGATCATCTTGACTGACAGCTAATGAAGAACCTGTATGAATAGTGCTAACCACGGTCTTGATGATTGGCTTGATAATGGGTTCAATAAGACTCATAACAAAAAGATTTACTGTTTCAGATATCTTTTCCATCAAAGTACTTAAACCAGGGATCTTGTCGAAAAACATCGAAAGACCTCTGGCTACTCTGTCTCTGAAAACAAAGATAGGATAAAGTTTTTCAATGATTTGATCGGTTGTCATACTACTACCGGAACCCGAAACTCTAATGTTATTGGATTCATTTTCTAATTGACTCATATAATCGTCGATACCAAGACTTTGATATTTTACGTCATGAGAATTGTCTCTGATATCACGTGAACTACCAAAGGTGGCAGAGAAATCCGAGAATAATCTACTGGAGGCAGGCACTTGAGGCAATTCAAGCTTGAAAGGAAGCTTACCAAGTTGATTTTTCAAATCAGAAGAAACTTCCGATTGAATGCTTTCGGTCAATTTGTTATCCATTTCTTGGATTTCAATTTGACTTAAACTATCTTGAGCTTCACCTAATAAAGAGTGAACGAAATCCATACCACCAAAAGTACCGGTGACAAGGGGCCAAACTTGTCTACCATTAAGATTAATCATGGTATTAGAACCAACATGAGGAAATACATTACGGTGACCCAATTCGATTAAACACAACTCAGTATAATTGGAATGAGAGGGGAAATCTTCTAAAGTATGTAAGGCTTGCCCTAATAGTCTGAGGGCTTCATATTCATCTGTTTCACTATTTTGGTGACGACCCTTTCTACCGTGCTCAATACACTTCAAGATTGATTGACGAACGTACTGGGAAGAAGTCGCCCAATTACCACGATCGTTAGCAATATAATTTTTCATACCAGTTTGAGGATCAAGTTGTAACTCAATATCTTGAACGGGACCTCTTAATCTTGAATCATATTTACGGGCATCATCACCCTCGGCGTAACCCTTGGGATTATCAATGTGTTCTTCAGGTCGATAACAGCCAATCTTTTCATTAGTAACCTCAAATTCATTAGTAGCATAACCGAATTCCATAAAGGCCATAACCCAAAGAAGAATTCTAATAGTATCAAGTTTAATACCCTTACTCAGGGTACCAACATCCACGGCTTGTGAGTAATCACGAAGCCAGTTACCGAAATAAGTGCGTTTAATATTGTACTTGTCAAACTTCTTGCCACCCTTTAATTTGGAGAATAAACCCCCACTGGCCGAAAAGATGATGCTGGCTAAAGTGTCTTCGATATCACCATGTCGGAAATTCTTGCCCTCTAAGAGCGAAACAGAGGGGATGTTACCGGCGCCGAAGGCATGAGTTCCCTTAGCAAAAGTCAGGAACAAGATACCCACGCACAGCATAATGGGGACAGGCCCAACAGATCTAAGTAACGGCATTGTGATCGATGAATGTGAGTTATTTCAAATAGGGAAAGCGAAATGCTTAAATCTGAATCGGGAGTTGAATCGAGAGTTGAATCGAGAGTTGAATCGAGAGCGGGAGAGATTCGCGATATTTATAGATGTTATGCAGGAGTACGTCACAGCCACATTTCTCTCGACACTGGACCAGAGAAAGCGAGAATGGTGAGTAAGTGAGTGAAATGCAGACACTGAGATCTACCCATAAATGAATATGATGAATCAAAAAATAAATAACGACCAAAATAATACCAAATCACAACTTGAAATATGGTGAAGAAACCATATCTCTCGTCCTAAATAGGGCTAGGGTTACCAATGTATCATTAGATTTTGGAATTTGTTTCAGATCTACCAGACTGTCATTCTAAACTGTCATTAAAGCGTTAAAAGAAACAATGATTCTACCAGCGGGGAACACGATAAGAGCTCGATCATCGGTAGACGTGGCTGGCGGCTATCTGCGATTGATCCAGAACTCGAAACTGAGATCCTTCTCAGCGAGCAAGGCTCTCAGGGCGTCTCATCTGATTGAAAACCTCGAACAACGAGGTTTAATCAGTGCCGTTAGTGGCCAAAATTTTAACAAAGTAGTGGACTCTAAGAAGATATCAGTTTATTGCGGTACCGATCCTACCGGTGGTTCATTGCACATTGGTCATTTACTGCCGTTGATGATTCTGCTACACTTTTACCTTAATGGCCACACAGCCGTTGGCTTGATTGGGGGTGCCACTGGCGTTGTAGGTGATCCGTCAGGCCGTAAGACCGAACGTGGCAGAATGGAAAGCGCTGCTCGTGAAGCAAATGTCAAGTCCCTAGGCGACCAAGTCGAACGGTTCATCGCCAAGGGTGCCCAATATGCCACCAAATATGATCAACTCTATAGCCCAACGGAATTCGGTAAATTCAAGATGAAGAATAATCGCGAATGGTGGCAAAATGTGGGTATGCTTGAGTTTTTAGGAACCTATGGCCCCCATATTCGTGTCAATCAAATGATCGCTAGAGATAGTATCAAGGACAGATTAGACTCTCAAACCGGTATCGGGTTTAATGAGTTTACATATCAGATTTTACAAGCGTATGATTTCTGGCATTTATATCTCAATGAAGGTATAACGGCTCAGATCGGTGGCAAGGATCAATGGGGTAATATTACCGCAGGTATTGATCTTATTTCTCGTTTGAGAAATAAGAAGAAGCAAACCGATGATGCATTTGGTATGACGGCCCCACTTTTAACCGATAGAACCGGTAATAAAATTGGCAAGAGTACCGGATCTAGCGTATGGCTTGATCCTACTCGTACCACGCCCTATCATTTCTACCAATACTTTATGAATTTGCACGATGATGAAATTGAGAGATACTTCAACTTATTTACATTGATGCCTAAACCACAGATTTCAAAAATTATCTCTGAACATGCTATCGATACATCCAAGAGATATGGTCAAAGGGCGCTGGCCTCTGAAGTAATTGAAATGGTTCATGGTAAGGATGCATGTCAGGGTGCATCGGTATGCACTGATATCTTTTTCAGTAAAGATTTATCAGTGACCGAAAAGTATTCTACTGATGAGTTAATAAACATTTTCCGGAACAGTGGTATTTTAAAGCAATTGAACCGTAATGATGCTAAGAGTTATTCAATAGTAAAGTTAGCCGCCTCAATCTTTGATATATCAAGATCCGTCGCTAAAGCCGCCGTCAAGGGGAAGGGTATTTCATTTGGGTTTGAAGCCACTAGAGTGAAGGGATTAGATGATGTGGTTAGAAAATGTCACATTATCGATGATAAGCTTATGATTATGCGTTATGGTAAGAATCAATTTGCTACCATTGAACTCGTCAGTGATTCAGAAGAATCAGCACAAATTGTCTTTGAAGAGTAAAAAGAGTTCACCCTGTATATAAAGAACCGTACATAGATTTTAATTTATTTCATGTTTTATTTTTTCATTGTACAGATCATTCACAGATTGTGTGAATAAGCATGACGATCGGTGAGGCTGAAGATCAGCTAGCAAACCACCGCTCCAGCATCAACAAACCACAGTTCAGAAGAGAACCAATTCACCTCGAATACCAATGGGAGAACAAAACCTTTTATGGATCCCACTTCGAAAGACTCAGCCGGTATTATTAGCCGGCGCGTTGAGTCATTGTATTGAAAATGAGTATCATCAGAGTCCACATAAGTATTCACCCGATCTGTCACAGATTGACCGATTACGTGATGAAGCCACAGGACCAAACTCATCGGCAAGTCTTAAGTTAGTAAATGATTTGATTAATTATTATATACAAATATCGAGGCTTATTTGGAAATTCCCTAATGAAATTGGTTTGGAGTTTGTATGGTTCAACACGCTGGGTTATGCGACGACGCCAACATCGGATAAGACCATTCAATATGAGCGATGTAATATTTTATATAATATTGGTGCTATTTATTCTCAGATTGGTGCCCTACAGGCGCGTAATGATGAAGAAAATGTGAAAAAGGCATTCCATTACTTTCAATTATCGGCTAGCACGTTCACACTTCTTATCGATGATATAGTACCGCTCTTAACCGGACCGCCTCCCGTAGGGCTTGATATATCTACTCTTTTAACGCTAAAGGATTTAATGCTGGCTCAGGCTCAAGAGTGCTTTTGGATTAAAGCTATTTTGAGTGGATTGAAGAATGGATTAATTGCGAAATTATCAATTGGAGTATCATTTTTCTACGGTGAAGCGTTAAAATCGGCTCACCTTAGTAGCACAATGAAGACAGAATGGGTTAATCATATTTCTTGTAAGCATTTACATTTTGAAGCTGCCGCTCAATTCAGATTATCATTAGAATGTTTAGAGAAGAATAAATACGGCGAAGAGGTCGGTAGATTAAGAGAGGCCCTAAATGCATGTGTTAATGGGCTTATGAATACAAGATTTATATCCTCAGTCGTCTTAGAGGATTTACATAATCTTAACACTACTTTACAGAGAGAACTTCAAAGGGCCGAAAAGGATAATGATTTAGTTTATTTACAAGCGGTGCCTCCTAAACAAGATTTACCTGAAATCCCAGCTTCTATTATGGTTAAGAAGGCCGCTAATGAGACGCTTAAGCAGGTTACTGGACGAGACAGTGAACAAAAATACGGACCCCCGTTATTTGGCGATATAAAGCCCTATGCCATATACCAAGCTTGTCGATTATACAGTGAACGACGTGATGCTTACTTACAAAGCCACGTTTTTTCTGTGGCTGAAGAGTTGAATAACGGATTGAGATCATTGTTACAACAATTGGATTTACCAGGGTGTCTTGATGCAGTTGAGAAATCTGGGGGTATCCCGTTAACGATAATTAGCCATTCGGAGGAACTTAAGGGTGGTGGTGGACTAGCAGTAATCGACGAAACGATTAATGATATTGAGAAATTAAGTTTTAAGGCTAACGAATTTTTAAAGCAATCAGTGGAATTATTACAGGGTGAAGCGGCTCAGGATCAAAGTATGCGTAAAAAACAGGGTACTGATAGATGGGCTAGATCGGCATCAGAGAATGTTAATCAGGATTTAATGCGACAGGGAGAGGCGTTGAATGATTATTTAATAAGCTCTAAAAAGAGTGATACTTTGGTGAGAAATAAGTATAATGAAATTTCGGGACTTTTAGAGATTCTTTTATCCATGGAATCTATTGAGAGGTATATACCTAATTCCGTTAGTGTTAAATTGAGTTCTACAGCTATCAAGAAGGTTAGCTTATTAAGAGATTCGTTATCTATGATTAGAAGCACTGAGTTGAGTCGGAAACAACATTTAGATCAATTGAATTGGCAAACAAATCATAATGATGATATTATGCCCCAGCTTACAAAAGAATTAGAAAAATTCGAGCGATCAACGACTGATCCTGGGTTGGACGTTGGATTATTTGAACCGGTTATTAGTCGGGAATTGATAAGTCGATATGATGGGGAATTAAAATGGATTATTGAACAACATGAACATCAGAATAGATTAAGTAATGAAATTAGAGATAATTATGGTGAATTCCGATTAGCGATTGAGAATGACGAATCGGCCGTAAGACGACAAAATTCAATTCAAAGTTTAGAGGTGGCTTATTTCAAGTATCAGGAATTAATTAGTAATTTGAAAGAAGGTAGAAATTTTTATAATGATCTTATTATTCAGTTGAATAATTTTTGGATTAGCTGTAATGAGTTTTTCCATAATAGACAACAAGAGTATCATGAATTGGTGAGTAAGTTGGAGAGGATTGTTAATGGTGGAGTTTGAACGCCGGGGAGTGAGATTAAATTTGGTTGAGCGAGTGAACTTAGCGAACGAGGACGACTTTTTATAGTATCATAAATATAGATATTTTATTATTATATATTATTTTTCTAGTGTATAATTGTTTAGTATAGCAGACGAAATAGAATGAGTGATACACAGATCAGATTATGTATCTCTCGGTTCCTCGCTCATGTGTCGCTTGGCTCCACATTCGCTTGATTCCCCGGTCGCTCCACATCCACTCTCCTCAGTATTTTTTTGATTAGCTCTTCTCTCTTCATTATCCTTTCTAGCCTTCAATTTTCTTCCCATTTGTCTATGTTTACGGCTTTCAACGTGAATATCCCATTGAGATTGACCCACAGCGACATAAGCATCAACGCCATCATTAATTTTACAAATATCACAAGTGAAATGTTTCCAATTAGCCGGATTTGAACTATTATCAACAGAATATTTTGGCACAAGTAAATCCTCAAATGAGGGAGGAGCTAATGATTGAGAGAATGGTAATGTTGCCTCATTATCGATAAATTCTTGACCAAAGATAAGACCTCTATCACGAACGTTAGTATCCCATTGTGACAGATCAGTGGCATCTAATAAAACAACATGACCACCAGTTTCAGGGTTTGATTCACGTGCTTGCTGCATGGAAATGAGAAATTTCTTGATAATCCATTTGATTTGCTTTTTAGCGTATTTCCTTGTCACTGATTTCATTTGCGTAATACATTCTTGCAAGATGATATCATTGTTACCATCATTAGCGGCTACGTCCTCCAACCAAGGTATAAACTCCTTGAATCCAATGACTTGAAACACACCTCTTTGTAAATCGTTAGATTTCATTTCCTTGAAATAGTTGTACAATAGTTCAATTTCAATGTATAATCCACCAGTAAGCATATTATCAATACGAACGTCTAATCTTGGTTCTAACGATTCGGGCTTTGCGTAGATCCAAAATACGAGAGATTTGAATCGAAGACTAGTATTAGTATCGGTATCGGACGATGACGACGAAGACTTTTGTGAAGCGTAAATATCAGATGGTTTAGATCCAGTTTGATAATAAATTTCCAACATACGACGAACTCTACGAGAATCATTTGGATGAAACTTTTCAGCGATAATGGGATCTAAAGTGGATAATATTTGCCACATTTGAGGACCTGAAAGTTCTAAATTAGCCAGTTGAGTCGAATCTAATTGGTATTTGATAGTAAGCGATTCATCGTCAGATTTAGGTAATTCTTCGTCGTCCTTTGTCTTGGTTAAAGTATTATTGCCAAATAACACGGCCTGATTATAGTAATGCGTGCCGCCAATCAAAATAGGGATTCTACCCCTAGACCAAATCTCTTGTATAACATTAAGAGCCTCTCTCTCGAATTTTTCAACACTATACTCTTGGGACCAATCGATATGACCTAGCAAATGATGCGGGATACCCTTTCGCTCATCGATAGGATGTTTATTAGTGATTTGCGGTAGCGATTCATATATTTGCATGGAATCGGCATTGATAATTTCACCATTAAGTTTAGTGGCAAGTTCAATAGAAAATTGTGATTTACCAACACCGGTAGTACCAATGATGGTTATTAATGGGGGAGAAGTGAGTGAAGACATTGATCTTGAAGACATTGATCTTGAAGATGTCATTAATGACCAGAGTCGTTGTGGATGTGTAAGGTAGCGAAACAATCTGAGAAAAAAAGATGAGAAAAGGATGAATATGAATATCACAATTTTGGAAAGATTACAGATTCAATACTAACAGTTAGATGACAAATTTCCTGGGAATAAGCAGATTCAGTTTAACCCACGCTGGGAGATTGGAATTGTCCTATTAAGGAATTACATAAATAAGTAAATTTATTTTAAATTTTAAATAAATAAAGTTTAAATTATAATAGTAGTTGAAGTAGACGAAATAAAATTCAATTGAACCGAATAGACTCGGGATCTTAATTGAACTTAAATAAATCATAATTTCAATATTAAATTGAGATTCGATTCGATGACTGTTTGCTGGAGATTAAAAGGAATTGTAGTCGTAATTAAGGGGGATTATATAAATAAGTAAATCCATTGATTTATAAAATTTATAATAAATGAAGTCTAAACTATAATCAAAGTAATTGGAATAGATAAAACGAGTTAAATAACTCAATTGAGTTAGTCTCGCTTATACTCGATTCAATTGATTTAGAAAACTCTGGCAAGAGTGTTGTAGAATTGAGTACCTTGAATAGTAGCAATTTCTAATTCTAAGGGAGTGGGTTGACGGGAACCGTCAGCACCGGCGAAGGTACCGGCACCCCAGGCGGAGCCACCGTGAATTTCTTCGAGGTTGGCTAATTGGCCAAAGTTATTAGCGTAACCAAGGGGAACGTAGATGATACCGTGATGGGCGAGGACGGAGATAGAGTTAAGAATGGTAGATTCTTGACCACCACCGAGAGTTCCGGTCGAGACAAAGAAACCAGCGTACTTACCGTGAAGGGCACCCGAGGCCCAAAGACCACCGGTAGCGTCGAAGAAAGTCTTGACTTGCGCGGGGTAAGCTCCGTAACGGGTGGGGAAACCAAAGAGGAAACCATCGTATTCCTTTAATAAATCAACGGTGATGAAGGGCACATCATCCGCCTTAGGGGGAGCGTGCATAGCAGTGAGAACTTCGGTAGGTAAAGTTTCAGCGATTTGGTACAAATCTGCCTTACCGCTGGCGGCAATAACACCAGCTTGAATAGATTTGGCCAAAGTGGCAACATGACCGTAAGTCGAATAATATATAATCGCGATTTTAGGTGCCATAGTTGAGAGTTAGTTAATGTTTTGTGGTTAAAGAAGAAGTAAAAGTGCAGAGCAGCAAATTCGTCGCTATATATAATGCCGGCGTGTTCATTACGCACAGCTTTATCAGCATTACCCAACCATTACGTGTGGGGCTCAAATATCATCACTTATGCGACACGATGAATCATTACCAATGCAGCGCTTTCACCCAAGCATAGGGAAAAACGTGAATCTATCCGGCAGGCCTGACAGGCGAGGCAAGGACGTCCGAGACCGGTTAAACCAATACAATAGTTAATTTGTTGCTTGAATAAAACCGGATTTCAGTATAGATACTCGATGAATTAGTTGTATTTTGAGTGAATTAAACGTTTAATTCTGTGATTTTAATAGTATAATATGGTATCCTTATCAGCGGCGACAGTGTGAATCACTTGCGGGGTCGTGAAGGGTTTGAAGGAGTTGCTAGTACTAATTAGAGTTATAGCCCTTTAATAAGGGGCGGTGATTAAAAAAAGAATAAATGATGTCGGATTAAACTATATAAGTTTACATAAATATATAAAAATATCATAATATTTTTAATTATGTAAGATATTTCGAGTATCGATTGACATGGGGCAAACCTTTTAAAACAGAATGTTTAAATAGATAATTTTAAAACGCTAATTCCAAAAGGTAATTAAATCTCTCAATCAAGAGAGAGTTAATTCTTAAAGGTATATTTCAAATAAATATGAATAAATAGTAAATAGTTAAATTAAATAAAAAAACTTAAAAAAACGACCACTAACAAAAGACACAATAATAAAAATAATTGATGTTTTATGGATAAAAAAGTAAAAAGGAATGAAAAAAGAGCACACGCAGGCATACAAAAACGTGCTTGGATTATGCTCAACTGTTCAGCATTAAATAAGTGATGTGTAATCGCGGCGCCCCCTGTTCGGATGCATGGTGGGCAAACAAAACATGTTTTCCACATTTCACACGTTGCTGACCAATGGCTTATTCACGCTTGAAATCCTCGGCTTATCAATAATTATGTCACGACGTCGTTGCCGCTCCGTTAAATATAATCAGCCGCCTCCGCTGCTCTCACTCACACTCCCCTACCACTCAAACCACCATAAACTCACTATAAACATTCACCATGGCAAAGATCGCAGTAATTATCTATTCCACCTACGGTCATATTGCCCAATTGGCACGCAAAGAGGTTGAAGGTATCGAGACCGCTGGCCACGAAGCCACTTTACTTCAAGTCGCCGAAACTCTCCCCGAAGAAGTCCTCGAGGCTATCTACGCCCCAGGTGCCGATGCTTCTATTCCCACTATTACCAATCCTGGTGATTTAACAGAATACGACGGGTTTTTGTTCGGGTTCCCCACCCGCTTCGGAGCCGTTCCCGCGCAATTTAAGTCCTTCTTTGACTCAACCGGTGGCCTTTGGGCCTCAGGTGCCCTTCACGGAAAATACGTTGGCCAATTTGTTTCCACTGGTACTCCCAATGGTGGTCAAGAGACTACTATCCGTAACTCCTTGTCCATGTATGCCCATCATGGCCTTATTTTTGTGCCATTAGGTTATGCTAATAACTTTGGTCAATTAGCCAACCTTGATGAACTTCATGGTGGCTCACCTTGGGGTGCTGGTACTTATGCTGGTGCTGACGGGTCCCGTCAACCCACTGAATTGGAATTAGAGATTGCTACTATTCAAGGTAAGCAATTCGCTTTAACCGTTGGTGGTGCTCACAAGTCAGTTCCTGTCGCTGCCCCTGCTGCCGAAGCCACTTCGGACAAGGCCGCCTCTGCTACCGCCGCTACTGCCACCGTTGTCTCTGAAAAGGCCGTTGATACCTCTGCTACTACTTCAGCTCCATCAACGCCAACTACACAGGCTCCTAAGCCCGCCCCTGCACCTGCTGCTACCCCTACCGCTAAGGAAAGCAAGAGTTGTTCTCCATGTACTGTCATGTAATCTGTAATTTATATTTAGAGTATTAATACATTAATTTATTAGAAAAGAATTCAATCCATTGTGCGAATTAACGAAGCGAGCGTGAAAACCATCTCGAGTGAGTATGCCATGACGATACATTTACGTGAGGTGTGATTGAAGAAGATGGAGATAAAGACAAAGTCAAATATTAAAAGTACGATACGATTGGAAATCTGGCTAATCATTCCAAATCTAACCCTATAATCGCTCAAATGGGTAAGTGAAAACTGGTATGTCAATGACAATAAGAATTACATATGACACTCTGAATGTTGCGCTAAGAGTGTATACGAAGATGAGAGAAAAATCTGGCAGAATCCGGTTTATATATATAAAAAACCCACAAAAAATGACATTCTTAACTATTTTAACAATTATTCCTTATGATCCCTGGGTGACCGATTTTTGTTTCCGAAGGTACAATATAAAATATCATGCATAACCGCTGCATACTGAAGTTATGAAAGGATAAATATGCTTTTTCTTATTATTATTATAATATTAATATATAATATATTTATAAATAATGTATATTATATAATTGTAATTCACTGACTTTCGTTACACTCAAGTGAGATCATTCGGGTTCGTTAGTTATGCCCATCTTCCCAACAAGGCCATTAAAAATGCACCAAGACACATCATACCAAATGCTGATAAAACCGTCTTTAATGAAGCATGTTTAAATTCTGAATTGAATAAAAATTCATTTGCCATTAATTCAACTAAACCAGTGTAAATTAAAATTCCGGATGAAACTGAATCAAATACACCATTAGTAATTAATGCCGTTGCTGAACCAGGGGGATATGTCTCTCTCACACCAAGACCAATGGCAATTGCAATAGGAGTAGTTAAACCAAAGGCCAAACCTAAAATCCATGGTGTCCAATAATAAGATTTAGGCCATTTAATTCCAGCAAGACGAGCACCAAGACCTAAACCTTCAAACATTTGATGAAATACTAATACAATATAAAGTGATACGAATTCATCACCTGACACGGCCAGAGTAAGACCAGTAAATACTGAATGGAAAATAATACCAAATTCCAAAATGAAAAGTGCCGTTAATTGTGTACCGAAAGCTGCACCATCATGAAGTCCACCGGCCGTATGATGATGATGATGTTCATCATGATGAACATCATCGTGGCCGTGATTATGAGAACTATCAGTTAAAAGCTTATTATCTTCGACTCGACTAACTCTCTTTTCAATATCTTCACATAAAGAACTAATTGAAGCATTACCGTCACAATTATCATCAAGAGTGGTATCAGGATGACGATGCACATGAGCTACACCACCGGCAACACCTAATCGATGAAGACTTTCCGGTGTAGTAATAGGTGTACTATCGGCCATTAACCCGGCAGGACCATGTGAATGCCCCACGGCTAATAACTTGTAAGATAAAATTTCAATAAAGAACATTAAAAATATGGTAAATAAAGAAATACCAAAAGCATAGGGGTATACCGCCCAATCCTCACCGAGACATTCATCGGATAATGCTGCATTAGCCGGCTGAAGCAAATGAATGAATGCGGTAGCAATAATTACCCCCGAACCAAAATATTTTGCTGCGAAAAATGTCCATGAGGGTAAATTAATACGAGACTGTTTTGAAGCCGCGTAGGGGAATAAAGCACCGAATGTGCCAGCGACTAAGATAGCAAAAATAGATGATACTCTGACGCCAACACGTCCGTCATAACTATTATCTGTCTGACAGGTGTTTCGCACTACTAGATCAACTAAAGACATCTCTGTGTATAAATAAGTGTGTGAATGTTTGATTAAGAAACAAGTAGATGATGCCAAGAAAGCCAAGGTTTAATTAAAAAGATTCCGATATATATAGGATTTTGTGATGTAGATCAAATATAGTTATAGCCGTTCGAAGACTGATATAACCGAAAAGGTGATGAAAGGTTAAAAAAAATGCGACCAACCCAGGTGTGATGCAGATGCGAGAGTGATAACAAAAGTACAGGAGATATGTTTTAGCCCGCAAGGTAGGTATATACGTGAGCAGAATGCGAATATGAGATATGAATCGAAGGAGTGTAGGAGCGCGCCAGCGTGTTAACGGTGGATCGGCCGTCAGAGATATTTTTGATAAGTGATAACCACTAAGGTCAATCTGCAAACTCATCACACCTTGGTGGTTCCGTGAACCTGCAAGGGCGTGCCGCTGGACGTACGGCGCCTGTCGATGATGGTTCATTGTAACCTACTGATGGCTCATACCTTGTCTTCCGCTGAGGGCACAATGTAGTCACGGGTACTCTTTCTACGATCTCTCGAGAAGCGGAGTCCCCCGGGATAGCTGAATGCTTTTTCTCACTCTGTAAACGAGTGACTAATCCTTTCTCCCGCTGTATCTTTAATTAGCCACTGCCAACAAATACCCTCCCACGGCGCTATTCCAACCACTCCCAATAGTCTCGTTTGTAAAATTTATAGTTAACATATAGTGGCCATAGTAGCAATATTACACATGACAATCGCTATCTGAACTCCCATTATCGATACCACCTTGCCTTCTAATTACACCGTGTGTTTAATCAAGCCATGCCTAATCGCCCACCACCGTCAGCGTCACCATCGCCGACCCTGGGATCTACTGATTCGGCGGCGCCAATGTCGAATTCGGCCATTATTGCGGCTAAACCTCCCTTCGCGTCCCATCTACAACGATCGCTCGATATACTAGCTTACGTCTACATTCTATGCACTTACTTCTCCGATGGTTACTCATTACCGCTCTTGATGCGCATTCTTATCCAATTAGCATTCTTAACTCCCAAACCACCCCCTGTACCGGCCATCTTACCCTCGTTTCTTCATAAACCTTTGCTATTATCAGTTATTGCCATCAATGGACTGACAATGTTTATTCATATTATGGCTCCACCGCAATTATCGGCAAGAGCTCTAAAGTACCCAATTTTTCCTTACGACGCTAATGAACCATACGGTGGTTACTTTGGTTTGCCAGACCCGGCAAGGTCTCAATTACATGGTTCTTGGTCATCTATTGAGTTCATCGGTGAGTACCCGGCTAGTCTAATGAGATTACTCAGCTATGATGTTGTAATATTCGTACTACAATTAGCGCTATTTGCCCTTAATATCTTACCGTTTGTTAATACCAAGGGTCAGGGTGTGGACCGTATTGATCAAATCTCTTTACCCTTACCGTCATCGGCGTCATCCTCATCGACGGCGTCATCCCCATCGACCCCGTTTGCACCATATCGAGATCTTAGTCCCGACCACTTAGAACAAACAGTTGAAACTTCACTATTGCCACCCTCAACGACCGATACCACGCAAGATCCTCATTCTCATGATACAGCGCCCGATGTCTCATCCATCGAAGCTCGATATGCTGGTAGGTCCATCGCTGGTGATATTAGAGTATTAGATAGTATTGTGGCCGCATTAAGCCCAATTCAAAGTTTACCACCCAACGCGGCAACGGTAATACCAAATTCTCAAACTAATTCAAATTCAAATTCATCGCGCACAACTACCCCACCTGGATCAGCTAATCCTAACTCACTTAATAATTTGAATAACGAATTTTTAAATAGAGCGCTGTCATCATTGAATTTTAGAAATTAGTTGCCGGCGAAGAAAAACCAAAAAAACTAAATTAAAAAACCATTGTATTTCTAACTTATTTATTTTACTTATCATATGTATATATATGTACATATATACAATCACATTAATATATTTTCATCTTCATCTTCATCTTCATCACCCTCCTCTTGCTCGTTTTTAAGTTTGAGTAATTCAAGTCTTTCAGTTAATAATCTAGTTGAAGCCTCAGCTAATTCTTCTAATTTCTTAGCCGGATCCCAAGGCGCATCATTAGTAGCTAATGAAAATCTACCAATATTATCATCACTATTAAATGATTGTCTAGTCTTTAATGAAGAAGTGGATTTAACGGGACTAATATTAGGATTTGCTGCGACTCTTCCACCACTATTGGATAATCCCATATGATGAAATTGAGGAGCGGGACGAAGTGAGCCACTACCACTGCTACTATCAGTAGGTTTTTTCATCTTGAGTTGCATCAAAATTTTAGCTGGATTAGGTGTAACAGGTAATTTAATCTTATTTCTTGGAATACCAGCGTATTGTGCTGTCTCATAACTATCATCATCATCATCGTCGTCTAAATTATCACCAACGTAAACGTACTTATTGTCCTTACCACTAACCTTTGAAGGTGCGGTGGTAGAAATTGTCTTTTTACTAACTTGACTGAATTTTGATAGGGGTAAGGATGTCTTAGATTTACCAATTTCACTGAACTGTCTTTCGATGTCCTCGTGTGTCGGGAATACTCTCGTGGCACGACGTGAACCGGTCTCCCATCCAAATACTGGATTATAACCTTCATCAACAGTTGTTGCTGTTGATGATAAGTTTTCATTACTAGGGCCGGCTTCACCCGCGGCGAAGATAGCAGCAAAATTAACGGATTTCTTTTGGACCGTTACTGGTTTTAAAATTGACTTAATTGGTGTCTGTTGTACACTTGTAACGGCCGGAGGGGTCAGAGTCTTATCAGCCTTCTCATTAGACGGAGCCTCATGAATTGGACTATCCCAAACGTTGACAAATCTCGATTCATGAAAATTATGAGCTTCACCAAGTTGATCTATTGGCGGTTCCGTTCTTGTACCATCCCAATGATTAGGATCAACGGCAACTGTACCTAAATTTCTAGCAAATGATGCTAATTTATCACAACTAATCCCAATTTTATTCTTATAATATTCATTATAAATTTGATTCCATTTACCATAATATTTATCATCAGTACTAGTAATAACTGACATTGCGGCTCGATCCCAGGGTTTATTACCTGATCCAATGAAATGAACTCCTGAAACTTTTGATTCGAAATGATTATAAGCAGGATTGAAACCGTACATTGTAGTATCATTATGACCCTGACTGACCTTAAATTCACTATTAGCACTAGAACTACCATTTGACGATCCAGGAATCATCGCTGGCATATTATAAGTGAATGGTAAACGAACCCAAGTCCCCGATGATGACGTTCCATTATCGTAATTATCCAATATAGAACCTGAAGTAAAATAACTATTCAAAACACCTTGATCGCCACCATCGTATGAATTCTTATTAAGCGCTAATTGCCAAAGCTCACGGAACACTAATTGACTAGGTCTTGTAACGAAAAACCCACTATTAAATACATCGGGCCAGCCGACATCGGGACTAGCCGCAATCCAACTTTTTTTGGGGGTAGCGGCATTCTCAAAATCTACTTGAAATAAGAAATCTAAATTTTTAACTGGTAAAATATCAGCATCAAAGTAAACTACTTTACCACTGTAACCCTTATCGGCTAAAGTCCAAATAAATAATTTACCTAATGAACCTCCTAATTCGGGTCTACCTAAAAGAGCATGAGTGGCCAAAGTTGCCGATTCAGTTACCGCATTAAAACCGTGACTATCTAATGTCGCAACATCAATAGTAACTACTTCATCATAAACCTTATTCAAAAAGTCTAATGAACCACTTGATACAAGCCCAGTAACTAAGATTACAAGCTTCTGTTTAGTGCCCAACTCCTTCAACGCATGAGCCAAAACTAATGCTCCGGGGAGATAATCATCCGAGTAAATTAAAGTACAATAAGCGTCCATTAAGTATCTTATATGTAATTCTTGAACTGATAATTCTTATCTTCGTGGCCGCTATCAAGAATAAAGTGGCTCGTAAATTGAAACGAGTAAAAAAGATAATCTGAGCTTTAATAGGGGCTTTAATGAAATAATCAACTGATTTCAAACAAATAATGAATCAATTGGAATAATTGTATTAAAAATCAACAAGACTATCGTGAGAGAAGCGGGAAATGGCTGCCTCTAATCTGGTTGAGGCGGTATTTGTGAGGTGACCCCCGCTTTGTCGCCAGGGCAACCTTGCATGAGTGTGCGGAGACTGGAATCAAGACAAGGAATGAAAATCAAAACAGGAAGAAAATAGAAAGAAAATAGTATATATTTAAGTTTAAGTCTACATAAAGAAAAAAAATTATATTTCGATAGAAGCGCACTCATTGAATTACGCGCTCAAATGGTCCAGGAAGGCGTAAGGAGTGTACAGTTCGCCCATCCTAATTAATACCAGCTAACTTAGGCTGTTGATGGGCCGGAGCGGAAGCCGATGAAGAACCGGGTCCTGAGGCCGCTGAAGCCGATGAATTACTAGCATTTTCCTTCAAGGCCAATAATTGCTTAGAACGGAAGGTTTCATAGTGAGTATTAGCAGTAGTCTCAATTAAATCTTGTAAATGAGTACGCATCAAAAAATTTCTTAAATATGGGAAGTCACAATGAGTTTCATCTTCAACGTTGATTACGCCCCATCGATTTTTACGACCACGTACGGCTTTACCATCTATAATGATATTTTGTTCAGAGCCAATAACGGCAAAGGGAATCAATTGATGAATTTGAGAATTGAGTACACGCTCTTCATCATCATTTTCAGCACTATTGTAAGGATATAATCGTAAATTATGTTGAGCGAATTCTCGTTTTAAAAGAGTTTTAAAATTAGCTCTCTCTTCCAAAGTCATGGAGTCTGACTTGGCAATAACGGGGATAACATTAGCAATTTCACATAACTTTTTCAAAACAATAATATCAAGAGGACGAAGACCATGCCCATTAGGTTGAATAAAGAATAAAATACAATGAACTCTTGTGTCTGTCAATAACTTCTCCCGCTGAGCGGTGAGTTCCTTACGAAGATACTGTGAGTGCTGATCCTTGATATATTTCACAATGGGTTCCCAACACTTTTCATTGTTCACCTGATCACCGTAACCGGGTGTATCAATTATATTTAACTTTAAACGAACGTTATTTTCTTGAATTTCATGAGCTACCGTCTTAATTTCGGCGGTACGAGTAATGGCATCGCTGGCATTATGGCGACCCGAGGATTCAACCAAATGTGACGAAAAGATAGTATTCATTAAGGTAGTTTTACCTAAACCAGATGCACCAACAACCATAATATTGAATTGAAACCCTCTTTTAAGTAAACGGCGTTCAATTTGTTGTGTGATCGAGTCGAACCCAACATGGGCCGTGGGCGATAGGGGAGAGGCAGTAGGAGTCATAATCGAGGGAACAACGATTGGCAGGACTATATCTGAGAAGAATAAAAGGAGCGATTTGAAAGCTAGTCGATTCTGATAATTGCACCAAATGTAAACAAACCGTATATAAAACCGATACAGGTCTTGACACCCAACGCCAAACTCAGACCGCATAAACCTCCCGACATCACGTGACAGATACATATTTTTTCAGTGGGTTTAATCATCGACGGAAATCACCGGTCTTGATCAGTTAGTACTTAATTAGGTTCGATTTGACGCTGATTTAGAGACGCCGTCCTCATTCAACTCCACGAAGCACCGTTTAATTGCATTCTTAATTTGTGGCTTGTCTTTCCACTCGAAGTAAATTAATTCATTCCCATCTCCCATCTCATTCATTACTCTCACATACATCATCTAAAATGGCTTCAGTTTCATCGTGGTCTAGAACAGGGGGTCCCTCTATTTTAGGTGCTTTAGGCGCCATTATTCGTCCTGGTTTACCCTCATTCACTTTACGTTTACCTACGTTCATCCCTGGCCCCGCTCAACCCGAAATCGCTATTGATTCTGGTCTAGTTCATGCCGTGCCCAAGAAGAAGATCTCACACATGAAGAAACGTCAAAAGAGATATGCCCCCGGTGATAAGCAGCTTAAGCAGTTGACGAATCTTAATAGATGTCCCTCGTGTGGTCATTACAAGCGTGCCCACACTCTCTGTATGAACTGTGTTGGTGAAATTAAGGCCTTATGGAGGACTAAGGAAAAATCTGAAACAAAAAGAACTCCTGGTGTTGCCGTTAAACCCCAAGATTTCGATGATGTTGATAGACAAATCTTGTTCCCCGGTAAGGTTCAATCTGCTTACGAAAAGAAGATGGAAAATATCAATGAATGGTTATACAAGCGTCCCAAGACCTTACCAGTTGAAAAGAAGGCTAAGAAATAATAGTATCCGTCCTTTCCCTTGGTTTTCATGTATTATCTCATTCTTTTTATTTTTCTCTCCGATCAGCTTTCTAGGAAATATCATGAGGAATAATGATGTTTTCAATATGGTATTATAACTTTGTAAATAAATCTTTGATACTTTTGTTCTTCACACATTTTTCTTTTCTTTTTTTTTCTATTTCATTCAAGTTTAAATTAGCTGCTTTTTTGTTTTTTCTATATATTAATTATTTCTTTTTATCGTTAAAAAATGAGCTAGGCTCGTAGTTTTACATATAGATTTTCAATAATGGCAGGAAAAATAATTTCCTTGCAGTGAACGAATCTATTACATAAAAAAACTAAAAGTAAATTGTTTTTTCTTTAAGGAAATCACCTTTCCTTGAATCCGACGCTTAAACTAATATAAATAATCCATCGCTACTTTCATAACCTGTTCAGATCGTTCGATTTGGAATGGGAGGTACGAAATGAGCTGATGCACAATTTTTTTTTGAGGTTGTACACACTCTCCAAATTACATTCTTTTATCAAGATATATGTCCTGTTACATTTCAGGTGAGCTAAGAAGGAAGTACTAGGAAGTTATAATTTTAACTAAGAAAGGAAGTATTTATCGACAGGATGAGTATAATAGAACCAACGCTTAAGAAGAGAAAAACGAATGCTCATTTGTCACAATCTCATCCCTTAGGAGTTAAACCTAGTGGTAATGCTTTAATAGCTTCAGACGGAGGAAAGGGTGCTAGAGAGCTTAGAGCCCATGGATTAGGGTCATTAAGCGTGTTTCCTGATGAAATTTTAATGACCATTTTTGGTGATATTGAATCTCCTACCGATCTATTGAATTTATCTCATTGTTCTAGAATTTCATACGCATTTGGTTATTATGATGATCTTTGGAAATCTCTTTTTGTTTGCTTGAAAAGCACCGCTGCGAAGGGCCCGGATAGATGGTTAGGTACATGGAGAAGGACTTTCCTTGATATCCCCGAAGAACAAGATTATCCTATTTCTTGTAATGGACGACTTTTCAGTGATATTTTATACCGTTCTTTCCAATGTTCGCAAATTGATTTCACTAATCATCTTGATTTAGAAGGTACCAAGACTCCGGCTGAAACGCATTTACCCCGACTCTCGTACGATATGACCCCCGAAGACTTTAAAAATAACTGGAGTGAAGCACCATTCATTCTTACTAATGATAATTGTTCTGAAGATAAGAGACCTAAATTGCCGCAATGGACTACTGATATTATCAATGAAAGATTTAGTGATGTGGTTTTCAGACAAGAATGTGTCGATTGGAAGTACTCTACTTATAAGCAGTATATGGAGTCAAATACCGATGAATCACCATTATATCTATTCGATTGTGGTTCTAAGGCTATCAATACTCTTTCTTCTGAATACGAGGTTCCGGCTATTTTTCAAGAGGATTTATTCTCAGTATGTTCAACGGCGCCATCGTTCCGACCCGATCATCGTTGGATTATCATTGGTTCAGAACGTTCAGGTTCAACGTTTCATAAAGACCCGAATGCCACATGCGCTTGGAATGCCGTGATACAAGGTGAAAAATATTGGATGCTTTTCCCTCCTAATGGTATTGCCTCGCCCCCTGGTGTTCATACCGATGATGATGAAAGTGAAGTTACAGCACCCTGCTCAATCGCTGAATGGATCATTGGTGGATTCTACAGAGAGGCCATTGAAATGGCAAAGGAATATTACGCTCACAAGAGCTTCCAATCAGATATTCATAATAAACAACAGAATAAACATGCTATCTTCTATCATGGTGTATGTAAACAGGGAGAAACCATGTATGTACCCGCCGGTTGGTGGCACTTAGTGATAAATTGTAATAAGGGTGATAATATCGCTATTACACAGAATTTTATCCCCGAAGGTAAACAATTCTCTTTTGCCCTTGACTTTATTAAGAATAAATCCCACCAAATTTCAGGTTTCAAGGATCAACGTATTAGAAATGCTCTTGCTGCAGAAGATTTGTCTCAAAAGTCGTTAAATGAAAACTCTGAAACTCAAACGGTAGATGTCGAATACGGAGATGATGATGGCTTATGTATGAATGATAAGGTTTATGATTTATTTATCCGCCGACTTCGTGCATCCAAATATGCTGATCAGGTTGACCTGGCATTAGAAGTCGTGACCAAGTTAGAATGTGAACGAAATATCCAAAAGCAAAAATTAGAGGCTAGACTGGAGCATGAAAAGAGTTCCAAATGGGAAGAATTAACGAATGAGAGTGAAACTAGGTTTTCCTTCGGGTTCGGATTCGATGGAGATGAAGATGATGAATAAGTTGAGGTTTAAATTTTTCAAATGTTTATTTTTATTAGAATGTAATATAGTTAAAACGTTATACGTATACGCCTGGAATAAAATACTAATGATAATAGTAATAATAATGATAATACGTGAATTTATTCCTAAGCAACTAAGGAAATTGGATAAAAAAGTCTAGTAGATAAGTATAACTACAAAAAAAATACATTTAAGTCTCTAAGTTTTATGGGCTGCCAATGCATCTCTCCATATAGTCACACATTGACTTCCAGTGCAGACCGAAGGTAAGGTGTAGGTCAAATCACCAGCACTGTACCCATTATCCTTAATTAATGTACCTGCTGTAGCCTTCGAAGCCAAATATCTACCAGGAACAAGTGCCATCTTACTCAAGATAGCCGGGTGCCATTGAACTAAATGAGTAAGGGCTGCATTTTCGGGGTGAAGAGGTTGTTGCTCTTTGTAACCGTTATACTTCATTTGTAAAGGATCCTTCCAATAATCAACAAGAACTCTACCGTAAAGATTGTTACTAAGAATGAATGATGAGGAGGAGAGCCCTTTATCGTCTTGGGTAACAATGAATTGGATTTCTTCAGCGGGGACACGCTTGTAGGTATGTATAATACTCTCAGGAGGGATAAGCGCATTATCACGAAGCATAAGAATATCTAACATCTTGGGATCGATAAGAGTTTCTTCTAAATTGATATCTTCATTGGTAATGAGAACGTCGAGATCAAGCCACCAAATACGTTCAGCATCAGGGAACGCCAACATAGCATCTCTAATAACGAAAAATTTAGCCCAATTACCGATTTTTTCTCTAGGAATGCCATGATGCTCAATATAATGTTTGTAATCTTGGAAATATCTACCATAAAGACCATAACCATGCTTTTGCGCATAAGTTAATCGATTAGAAATAACTTCCTTATGAAAATCGACACCACCTACATTACGGTCTAAACCGGTAACAATAATGGTTTTAGGGGTAGTTTTCTTGGTCCCCTTAAACATAACGGCTGTTGTACTACCTACGCCTTCAACATCAGGACTGAATGAAGGGAAAATATAAGGCGATTTAGAATAAAACGTTTTCTGTGCGCCATTAGCTACCACTCTGTTGCTGTATCTATCGTATGAAGATTTTTTGCCCGAGAATAGATATAGAACAAATATAAATATGAGAATGATGGGAATAAGGTTTGACGATCCCCTGGAAATAAAGCGTTTGAATGACGACATATATCTATTACGACGAGCCTTAAATGCTGAAGACGAAGACGAATCTATACCGCCAGGTCTCGGTAAAGCAGCATGCATTTCTAATTAGGTTGAAAAAAAATATACAACTTCGATATGGTTAGTACGAGTTCGTAGACCGTTGTTGAGCTGTCCTCGAGTGGTCCTGACAAGGACATACTTAAGCGAGTCAAATGAAAACTAACACCGAATTTTTCACATGATAATGAGAAGACCATAAAATAAATGAGAAAACATACTCAATCTTTGCGGAGAATCAGAACTAGAGCCTGTCCAACGTCCCTTATCTCTAAAACCGGTTCAATATGAGATTTGGCACAGATGTTTTCATTCCAAATGGAGTCCAAGATCGAGGGAACTACAGGGTAACCATATACACACCATTGTTGCCCAAGTTACAAAGCTTCTGGAATGATAGACTATTGCATGAATGTACTTTCTTTACGACCTAAAAATTGGTTTACTTTATTAAAAAGAGACGGTGTTAAAAAAAGAACTAGTTTCAGATTGCTATATACAACTCTAAACCGCAAATAAATCGAATATAGAGTTTCGAAACAAGAAAATTGATAGCAACAAAATGAATAAATATTTAATTTGATTGGGGTATTTCATCATTAATACAATAGGATGCAGACCATATAGTTAATAATCATAACCCTCCATTAAATTGGTGTAATCATCACCACCGGAAACCCATTCAAGGATACCACCGGTGAGAACAACGGCTTTAAGGCCGTTGATGTTGTTCTTTTTGACGTAATCTTCGAACCAACCAGCTGATCTAGTGGCTCTGTCTCTCGAGAGCTTACAGTGGAAAACAACCTTGGGAGTCTTTAATCTTTGAGCAAGATCAACCACCTTTGAGATGCCTTCGTAACCGTAAATTGATTGAGCAGGAATATTGAATGAGCCCTTAATGTTACCGCCTTCGAAATCCTCTCTTCTTAAATCAATGATGAGAACGTCCTTGGAATTTTGTTCAAGGTCATTCTTTAATTCAGACTTGTTGATACAAGCAGCTGTAGATTCAGGAGCATTGTATTTTTGGCACCAGCTAGGAACGTCGAGACCCATTGTGAAGATATTTAAATTTAGAGAATAAACTTGACAGGAAAAACTAAGCATATTCATCATGTCTTATACTGCCTCATTGATCTTGGCATGCTCATGAGGGTTAGGGTCCGGCGGCTGAAAGCCCGAAATCCCGGGACGGACTTCCACTGATAATTAGCCCGTAGCGATAGTAAGGGTCGAGGAGAAGATGATATTAGAAATTATTTTCATTTTTTATTCGTTTTTGAAATTTTTGCATTATGAGTAAATTTGTATAGCTACTTTTATTATGTGTGTAGAGATTATTGTATTCAGTGAACTCAGAGAATATCCCAATGGGGAATGAATAGTGGGAGCTTGCCTAATATAACAGATAGCTCAAGGTTATGAGTCTGATAAGTTACAGATGTGATAATAATTTGATTGATCATGCTAAAAATTACAAAACTATGAGAATATAAAATATAAAATAGCTAAGAGAAATAAAAAAACCAAGAGGCTGAACATAAGGGCAGTAGAATAATTTTTATTTTTTCTTTAGATTTTACTCTAAAATACGGAAAGATTAAAGTAACTTGGTAATCTTACCGATAGCAACGGTAACACCTTGATCACGAAGGGTGAATCTACCTAATTGAGGGTAATGTTCGAATGTTTCAACACAAATTGGGCTTTCAGTTTCTAATCTAGCAATAATCTTCATACCACGCTTGGCGAAAGCAGGGGGCTTCTTGGACTTTCTGTTAGTACCCTTTTCAAGCTTGTGAAGTAAGGCAGCAAATGTAACTTCTTCGATAGCAGTATGAATGTGCATGACACAAGAGAAACCAGTAGAAATAATAGACTTAACTTCGACAAAAGCGATTTGAGCTTCAAATGCAGTAACAGTCTTAACCGGGAACTTGGGGGAAGATAAAACAAAACCGACTTGGACATCATCTTCTTCAACACCCTTGACACGAAGCTTAACTTGTTCACCACACATGGCAGAACTAACTTCAGCTTCAGTTTCATTGAAAATAGTAGTAACTTCGACAGAGGTCTTGTTGGGCATAAGAATAACACTTTGACCCTTCTTGATGTGACCAGATTCAATCTTGCCTTCAATGATAGTACCTAAATCTCTAGTCTTACCAGAAACGGGAAGCATGAAAGGAGCAGTGACATTACGATCAGTAGCAGATTGCTTATCAAGGAACTCTAAAAGAGCGGGACCAGTGTACCAAGGGCAGACAG
Source organism: Nadsonia commutata (assembly GCA_030563525.1). Classification (NCBI taxonomy): domain Eukaryota; kingdom Fungi; phylum Ascomycota; class Dipodascomycetes; order Dipodascales; genus Nadsonia; species Nadsonia commutata. Next base: position 52,455 of record JAKUCD010000010.1, read on the forward strand.
CAGGGTCAACACGGTCCTTAAGGCCAGCACCGGTGTAACCAGAAACAGGCATGAAGTGAACATCAGTCTTAAGGTTGTAACCAAGACCCTTTAAGAAAGCGCTAACAGGGGTACAACATTCATCGTATCTTTCCTTAGACCATTCGACAGTGTTATCGTCCATCTTATTAATAACAACAATCATCTTATCAACACCTTGAGTCTTGGCAAGAACAGCGTGTTCTCTGGTTTGACCACCACGTTCAAAACCGGTTTCGTATTCACCCTTTCTAGCAGAAATAACGAGAATACCAACATCAGCTTGAGAAGCACCACCAATCATGGAAGGAACATACATCTTGTGACCAGGGGCATCCAAAAGGGTATATCTTCTCTTTTCAGTTTCGAAGTAAGCACGGCCAACTTCAACAGTCTTACCTTGATCTCTTTCTTCCTTGTTGGTATCCATAACCCAAGAAAGGTACCAACCTTGACGACCGGCATCCTTAGCTTCACGTTCATACTTTTCGACAGTTCTCTTATCAACAGAGCCAGTCAAGAAAAGAATATTACCACCCATAGTGGACTTACCAGCATCGACATGACCCATGAAAATGATTGACATATGTTCCTTCAAATCACCGAATAAATCTTTAACAGTTTCTTCGTCGACTAATTCTTCTTGTTCCTTGATTAAATCAGCGGCAGTTTGAGCAGAAGCATCAGCTCTGGCAGCAGCAAGGGCCTTAGATTCTTCCTTGGCAGCAGCAAGGGCCTTAGATTCTTCCTTGGCAGCAGCAGAAACTTCAGCTTTCTTGGCTTCAACCTTGGGTTCTTCAACCTCGGATTCTTCAACCTTCGATTCTTCGACCTTAGGCTCTTCGACCTTGGATTCTTCGACCTTCGGTTCTTCAACCTTGGGTTCAACCTTTTTAATACCAGAAATCTTGACACCATCACTAAGCTTTAGTGTCATTCTAGGCTTAGGAACATTGGATAAGGGAGCCTTACTCTTTTGGTAATCATCCAAAGAAAGCACCTTGGGTTGAGCATCTTCTTGTTGATAGGTTTGGTTGTAATTTTGGTTGTAGCTGTTGTTGTTGTAGTTGTTGTTATTGTTGTAATTGTTGTTATTGTTGTTGTTATTGTTGTAGTTGTTGTAGCCACCTCTACCTCTATTGTTACTGTAACCACCTCTGTTATTGGAGTAACCACCTCTGGCATTATTGTTGTAACCACCATAATTCTGTTGTTGACCTTGATCGTATGTTTGTTGACTGTAGGAAGGTTGGAAACTTTGACCGGGGTTGAAAGATTGACCAGGGGTGAAAGATTGACCAGGAGTGAACGATTGACCAGGGGTGAAAGATTGGAAACCAGCAGCAGGCTGTTGTTGCTGTTGCTGACCATACTGGGCATAAATATCGCCCGAAATCTGGGCTTGTTGTTCGAAATTTTGAGCAAGTTGCTCGTTTACTTGAGCCTTGTCACCGTCGTTACCAGACATTATGATGAAATCGCTGACCGAGAATGATACGAATACTTGGGATCTGATTCAATAACTGTATCAATCTAATTGATATATATCCTCTGCGGCGAGAGTTTTTTCCAAAATTAAACTAGGACTATAAGTCTGGCGTAATTTGTCAAAAAAAAATAACGTTTCACTCAAGTAGAGAGGAATTTGCGGTGCGTATACCGGGCTCATAAAAAGTTTTTAGGAATCAGATGACCTAACCCTGACAGACACACTAAATGGGCTTGATAGGCCAATCTACCGTCGCAATGATTGCGAATTGAGATCGTTATATGAATGTGCTAGGTATATATATTATGATTGAATCTACTTACAGAAATATCTTGGGTAGGGCAAACTTGATGATAGGTTGTGTTTGTTGAGAACCGTATGGATTGGGTTGTTTCGTGGACGATGCAATATCTGGGCACCTGTACATCTCAAGCTGACCATGATTGCTTATTAATAACACATCTATCAGAAAATGGACGAATTACTCGCCAAAGTAAGTATTGCTGGACTTTATCTTGTATTCTCTTTGTCAAACTCACAATGGCAGAGTGACTGATCGAATACTGACTAATTTATAGGCAGGCAGCCAAGTTGTCACCTTCGCCATCAGATCTGGTATCTCTTTAGCGTCAGGGTACGCAATCAAGACGGTTGGCGGTTTCTTATCTAAATTGCCCGAAGATGAAAAACGTTCGTTGGAAAGTACTAAGTCACGTCTACAAACTAAAATTTTGATTGTGACCCCTGCGATTGATTTAATTCAACTTATTTCTGCAAGGGGAAACACATCGTTAGAGAGCACAGTCAGATTGGTCAAAGATATCAAGCGTGACATTGATCAATTTGAGAAAAAAGTGGACTCAATCAATGGCCAGATTTTGGATGCATCCGAAAAAGGTTCGAAGCTAAGCAAAGATGATGTTAAGAAACGAATGAATGCCATCAACCAGGTTGAGGATTATATGAAAGATTTACTGTTCCGTATCGAAGAGTCAATTCCATTAATATCGCTGGCCTTAACTACATCAGGTGCCAATTTGTCATCGTCTTTATCGAATACTGTCTCGCCAGGTAGGTTATTGCAAGCTTCCAGTCATTTGCAAAAAGGAGATATTTTATTTGAGGCTCATCCAACTGAAAGACAGCAAATCGGCCCCAACTTTCCCTTGGTTTTATACTCAATATTTTACGGTACTGCAAGAAATCCGCATGTTGCTTCAGCTGGTGATATCACATGGAGAGAGGAATATGCCAGATCTAATGTTTCATTGTGGAGAGTTCCTAACCAAAGTACAAAAACATCATTTACATACGAGTTGATCATTGAAGAAAACTTTGATGACGAGAGATATCATGAAAAGGATGAAAAACCGACCTTTAAAGTTATCGATGTTAAGGCCATCACAAGATTATTTTTTAGCGCCGCAGGTCAGTTGCTTGATATTGAGGATTCGAAATCACCGGTACTGGTGTTGAAATTAAACCGGTCATTCAAGAATCAAGATAAGGATGGCGATTATGATTCTGATGATGATACAAATGTAGAAGTCAATTTTGGTGATAGATTTAACACAGAAGTTGAACGAGAGGTTCGTGGGTTACGTGAAAAGAGTTCGAAAGATAATGTTGAATGGCTTGCTTTAGAAGAGTACAATGAACCTGAAGATGATGATGACAGTGAAGATGAAGGAGATGGCGAGAATGGAGAAGAACAAGAAGAAGATGATGATATTGACGATAGGGCAAATCTTTCGGCCATTACAAGTGCTATGTCTAAGGTCTCTTTAAAAAAATCGTTTAAGAATTCTCCTTCCATGCCTTCTTTGTCACAACTCGAATACTTGATCCGATTAGCTGCATTACAATCAAATGACCAAGAATCAATTTTAAATATCCACGACGAACGCATTAACTTATATTTAAGAGACGAAAATTCGGCTGTTTCGAGACGGCAATCACGACAAACTACTAGCCGGAATTCTGATGAATCAACTATGAGTTACATAAGAAAGCCTAGCCGTAACCTTCAAAATCCTATTGGTTTGTCTGTTGCTTCAAACTCGTCGAGTCAACAGAAGGAACAGGGAACCTCAAGTAAATCCTTCGCGGGGGATAGGGATAATGATTCGCGCCCACTTCCCAGCTTAACACCATGGGAAAACGATCGAGTTATAAGAAAAGCCACAGGGAAAATTCTTTACTCTCAAAAGGATAGATAAACTTATGAATATGGAACTGAATCAAAAAGTTTAAACGACAGAACCGTATTCGGATATCAGTTAGTTTTTTACAATGAAAAGGTATACATTATTATGTGTAAAAAAGTAATTTATTTAATAAATGGATAGGGATACCATGAACGTATAGCTATTATGCAAAAAGAAATAGAGCCTCAATAACTCATTACAAATGATTCTTAAAAGGTGAATGTACATATTTTCAAATGAATTTATCTGGTCACAAGAAATATAAGTCCTCGGGAATATTTAATTCATTTGCAAAAGGTTCTGATTGAGACATAGACTCATTATAATCCACATTCACGTACGGCAATAATAAAGTCTGATCCCTACCTTGAGTGACATAATGTTCATTATTATTGGAAATGTTTAAATGGGAACCTATCAAGGGCGTCTCAGTTATTTCAAAAGGTAGGTCTCGGCAGGAGAAATCGAGCTCAAGCCCGTCCAGTGCTTCACTAATATCCATCTTCTCGTTATCATGAACAGGCGAAAAGATAGAATCAGCGGGGTTTACTCCATCAAATACCCATGGATTACTGGAATTTTGTGCACAATTTACCATATCTATCGATGCTGGATGAAGGCTGAATGAACAGTTATAGGTATTTCCAAGAGAATCATTCCTTCTAGATTCATTATCTTCACGACATTTGTCGTTAGATGTTATGAATTCGTCACCACTAGACTTCTCTGATGATTTTTTAGTTCCAATAACAGGAGTCGACGTGGAATGGGTAGAAGAAACTCCCTGAGGAAAAGTAAAATCCGAAACCAAATTTTCGTCACTATCTTTTATGGGGTTGGGCACTAGTAATTCGGCATGATAATAAATTTGTGGCTCAATTGCCAAATCATGAAATGAATGGATTTTGTGCAAGTACTGGTTGATTAATGGGGTGCTCTGAATTAAGCTTTCCAATTGTGAATCTCTAATATGCGACGTCTGCAAGCCACTGTTTGGAGTCTTGGATTCAGAGGGGGTATTTGTCTTGGCACTTGGGGTATCCAACACTGATTTCAAGCCCAATGGCGTATGTAAGGAATTGAAGTGCTTTTTCTTAGTGCCAGGTGGTGTATATCCGGTCGAAGTAGGTTTAACATGAGCGCGACGCTGTCTGCTTGTGGTGCATACACACTCTTGGCCATAATGACAACCACACATTTTCTCATCAGTAGCTTCAATTTCAGACTCACATTTACAGCTCACGTGTAATGATTTTGCTTTTCTGTTTTCACGACAGTGACGGCATTGCGAAGCAGGTCTTCCTTTTGTTCTGACCATAACCATTGGTCTATCAACATGAGTACATGATTTAACACGATGGCCTCGAATGCATCCGTCGCAGGCATATTTAACACCATCTATAACTACCATATCGTACTGGTATCACCGTTAAGTGTCATTCAACATATATTTTGTTGGGAAGATAAGAGACATACGACTTTAATCGGTGGTAAAGTGAGAAACACGCGCAGTGATATTTATCAGTGGGTTAATGAATCAAGGTCACCGGGTGTGGTAAAGGCTTGATACAATCTGTCGTCTAGTGGCAATGTCGCCGAGCTTTGCCAAGTGATTAAATGTATTCAAAGTGTGACTAAGCTAGAGATCTGGCGACACCTAATCTGACGCCCGAGGTGCATCTCACGTGATTTTTCGTGCTAATCATCTTGTACTATGCAATCATTGTTTGGTATGATTCGGCTCGAAAATGAACAGCCTGATATGTCATCCATATATAGTTCCTCGTGTCTGCCTCCTCCCGTCCTCTGTCTTAATCTTCAGCTCCCATTCACATCTTTCACCACTTTAGATCTCAACACAATGGCCAATACTCCTCACGGTGGTGTCCTTAAGGACCTTTTAGCTCGTGATGCCCCCATCCGCAGTCAACTCTTGGAAGAATCCAAAACCTTACAAGATATCAGTCTTACTGAAAGACAACTTTGTGATTTGGAATTGATTCTTAATGGTGGTTTTTCACCTTTGGAAGGTTTCATGAATCAAAAGGACTACAATGGTGTTGTTGAAAATCTCCGTTTAGCCGATGGTACTCTTTTCTCCATTCCTATCACTCTTGATGTCTCTGCTGAACAAATTAAGAACCTTGACATTGCTGTTGGTAAGCGTTTCACTCTTCGCGATTTCCGTGACGACAGTCCTCTTGCTGTCATCACTATTGATGATGTTTACAAGCCCAATAAGGATGAAGAAGCCCTCAAGGTTTTCCGTGGTGACCCTGAACATCCTGCCGTTAGATATCTTCACAATACTGCCAAGGAGTTCTACCTTGGTGGTAAACTTCAAGCTATCAACCGTCTTAACCATTACGACTATGCTGGTTTACGTTATTCCCCCGCCGAATTAAGAGCTGAATTCAATAAGTTAGGATGGCAAAAGGTTGTGGCTTTCCAAACCAGAAACCCTATGCACAGAGCTCATCGTGAATTAACTGTTAGAGCTGCCCGTTCTAGACAAGCCAATGTGTTGATCCACCCGGTCGTTGGCCTTACTAAGCCTGGTGATATAGATCATTATACCCGTGTCAGAGTTTACAAGGCTCTTTTACCTAGATACCCCAATGGTATGGCTCTTCTTTCTCTTTTACCTCTTGCTATGAGAATGGCTGGTGATAGAGAAGCCGTGTGGCACGCTATTATTAGAAAGAATTACGGTGCTTCTCATTTCATCGTTGGTAGAGATCACGCTGGTCCCGGTAAGAACTCCCAAGGTGTTGACTTTTACGGTCCTTATGACGCTCAAGTTCTTGTTGAAGAATACAAAGATGAACTTGGTATTGAAGTTGTTCCTTTTCAAATGATGACTTACTTACCTGATAAGGATGAATATGCTCCTAAGGATGAAGTCCCCGAAGGTGTTAAGACCCTTGATATCTCTGGTACTGAACTTAGAAGACGTCTTAAGCTTGGTCTTGCCATTCCTGAATGGTTCTCATACCCCGAAGTTGTCAAGGTCTTAAGAGATTCTCACCCTCCTCGTGCTCAACAAGGTTTCACATTATTCTTAACTGGTTACCACAACTCAGGTAAGGACGCTATCGCCCGTGCTTTAGAAGGTACCTTAAACCAACAATCCGGTAGAAGTGTCTCTTTGTTATTAGGTGAAACTATCCGTTCCGAACTTTCCTCTGAATTAGGCTTCTCCCGTGAAGATCGTCACAAGAACATTCAAAGAATTGCCTTTGTTGCTTCAGAATTAACCAGAGCTGGTGCTGCAGTTATTGCCTCCCCCATCGCTCCCTTAGAAGAATCCAGACAAGTAGCCCGTGATACGGTCGAAAAGGCTGGTGGCAACTTCATTCTTGTTCATGTTGCTACTCCCGTTGAATACGCTGAAAAGACTGATAGAAAGGGAGTCTACGCTAGAGCTAGAGCCGGTGAAATCAAGGGCTTCACAGGTGTTGATGATGTTTATGAAGTTCCTACCAATGCTGATATCGTTGTTAACAACGAAACTACTGATGTTCGTACTATTGTTCATCAAATTATCTTATTATTAGAATCCCAAGGTTACTTCGGTAATTAAGAACTTGAAGCTCCCTCATTTCGAATCTCAGTAACACTGCCACTATAGAAAATCACATGCAAAAAGTTGTGTGGGTAAAATGTATAAAAAATTATGTTCGGTATATGTACTTATTTATTTATTTATCTGTCTATTTATCTATTTATCTATAAATCTAACTAAAAGAAGACTATTTATCCATAAATTTATTTATTTACGATGTTAATCATAGCTTTGTTATCTTTGCCCAGAAAAAAAACCGCTAAAATCGGCTTCACAGATTAGTGATCATTGAGATTTATGTATACAAAACAAAAAAAAACAAACCACCAACCAAAAAGACGAGGACGATACGTTATGCAGACGCCACAATGTTGTGCCACAATGTCGCGCCTATTGTGCATATGCAACCCGGTTGATAGGCAATATAATATACATCACGTGCGTTTGGGTAATCTGGAAACGCCATACGCCATAAACGGATGCATGAGGCAAACCAGGGCCTGAAGGTTGCAATACTAGACGAATAATAGAAGACCCGTAGGTAATGAATGAATCATATTCTGGATTTGTTTCTTGGTCTTCGATGCCGAGTGACAGATAGCGTCTCAGAACTTCAAATCAACCGTTTTCAATTTATCTTCTGCACTCCTCGTTGATAAGATTAAATATTTGTGGAGATTCCTAATCGCTCCTACCTCTGACATTAAAGATTGCATAATTCATATTTAAATCATTATGGTTGACTCCCCCGGTACCCGAACAGTTTTTTTTTCCAAAGAACAGCTGGATCATATTAACGAGCATCTTCAATACCTCAGCCCGCAACAAATTATAGAATGGGCGATTGTAACAATCCCTAATCTTTATCAAACCACCGCTTTTGGTCTTACTGGGTTAGTAACTGTTGATATGGTTTCTAAACTAGCCTCTAAGCTACCAACAGATAAGAAGCATCCAGTAGAATTAATATTTATGGATACTTTGTATCATTTTGATGAAACACTAGGTCTTGTTGACCAGGTTCAAACCAAATATCCTGAAGCAAAGATTCACATCTTCAAGCCAAGTGATTGTGAAACTAGGGATGATTTTGAAAAAGTATACGGTCAGAAAATGTGGGAAACTGCTGAAGACCTTTATGATTATTTAGTTAAAGTGGAGCCGGCGCATCGTGCTTATCAACAGCATAATGTTATGGCGGCGTTGACTGGTCGCAGGCGTTCTCAAGGTGGCGCTCGAGGTGATTTACCAATTGTGGAAGTTGAAGATGAAACTGGATTAATCAAGATCAATCCTTTGGCTAATTGGTCATTTCAAGATATTAAAAAGTACATTGATGAAAATGATGTCCCTTACAACAGTTTACTGGATAAAGGCTACAGATCAGTAGGGGATTTTCACTCTACACAACCTGTGAAGGAAGGTGAAGACGAAAGAGCCGGTAGATGGAAAGGTAAGAACAAAACTGAGTGTGGTATCCATGAGAGCTCTAGATTCGCTGAATATATTTCTCAAAGAAAGAAGGAAAGACAACAAGGGGCTTAATTTAGAATAAAATAAAAGGTAGATAGTCAAGTTATATATATATATATATATGTACAAGTATATTAATTGTATATTAATTTAATTTTTGATTGCCGAGCGCCTGATTATATTACCCGGCTGAAGATACGTGATGTTTGCTACTCGCGCTCTTATTGTATGAGTACGAAAATATATATATACAAACCCATTTTTTTAATTAACTCACCTTTTTCCGCTCTCTACTTAGGCATCTAGAATCTCAATATATATTCATATTTGAAAATATAAAATGAAATCACTCAGAAATGTTGCTTCCAACCCTTCTTTGAGAGTTACGGCCAACTTTACCTCATCGGCTAATAAGATAGTTCATAAATCCGGGATTCATACTTCCGCGCCTTCAACTCTCCCTTCAATTTTATTAAGCACCACTTCGAAGTTTGCTTCTCTGTCTGTTGCTCGACTAAGATTAGAATGTAAGCAACGTGGCGTTAAGGTATCTGGCCGCAAGGCTGAATTGATTGACAGATTATCCAGCTACGAAGCTGACATCGGTAACAGAGCACACACAACTTCTACTCGATCTGAGAAAGTTAAGTCTCAAAATGAATCGGGTCTTCTCTTAGGCTCTCGTCCAACTTTTATTGCTTCAAATAGCATCTCTTCTTCTATTCAAAAGAATATATCTTCCACTTCCTCTATGCTTGCTAAATCCGATTCATCCACAATTGATTATTTCAAAGTACCCAAGGTTAGCTATCCTGATTATGCGCCTAGTGTCAAAATTCCGGTGGCCCCTGATGCTTATGGCTTAAAAGCTTCTTTAGGGCGTCCCGATAAAATTAATGACCGTACCACGGCCGAGAAAGTGGACCCAACAGATCCGACGGCTGCAACTCCGGAAATTACTATTGCAGCAGCTGATATTGATGTGGAGACTAATATCATTCATAAGAATTTGGATGAAACTGCTGAAAAGGTTGTCGAAAAGACTGAATCTGCCGTTAATTCTGTAAAAAAGACCCTAGGCCAAGCCATTGCGTCCGTAGGCTCTGTTAAAGAGACATCGGAAGCTTCGGAATCGGGTACTTCTAAAAGCTATCAGACGGGTAATCAATTTACTTCTAGAGACAAGAGATTGGGTTTTATTATTATCAGTGGTTTAACAGCTTGGCTCGCTTTTGGTGGTACCAATTAAACTCTTCATGAATGAGCTTCCAACTCAACCATATACAGTAACTATCATTTCCATTACATTGGAACTATTATTTCTGTTATTTTTTTAGTAATTACTGGTTTATCCAATATATATATTTATTTGTTATTTCATTTTTTCAAACCTCTGTCAAATGAAACAATTTTGGTTCAAATATGTTCTCATTCGAAGGGGAGAAGTTTTATTTTTTATTATTTTGTTTGAATAATAACTAAATTATCTTGAGATTTGATCCGTCCTGATCCAGGTTTAAAAAAGAGCCTTAATCATTCAAAGAAATAGATAACTGATTCTAATCTGGGCCGTAAAAAACACTAAAAAATACAAACACGAACGATCGAAATTTAATAAACTTCAATAAAGTATGTAGTTGCTCTGGCAACCAGATGGGGCATTCTTCTGTTTATTGAAGGAGAACCAGCCCTACGATCCTTGCATATACTGATCGCTTTAGAAAACTAATCGTTTACCATTATATTCAACACCAGCATTCGACATCAATCTTATACCCTTATCATATAATTCAAAGTCTCAGCTTCAGATCTGGAGTATTATTTTGAAGTAATCTTAACATTCATCACTATTCATCATTTCAGGCATTCTAAGCGCCCCAAACATAGCATTATAGGCATCTAGTCCAAGACCGAAACTTACACATCAGATATCGTCCCTCCTTATTCTTATATCCTCATTTCACTTTTTCTATTGGCTTTTCTTCCTTCCATTAATACACATATAAAATCTTCGCTATAAAGCATGATAACAGCAGACGAGAGAGGCTCATCGATTAATGTCGCAGGTAAGTACCGAACCTGTCAATTCGGCTTGATTATGTTGTAAGATTGCTAACAACTTTGATATAGTAAGAGTAAGGCCATTTACCAGAGAAGAAACTCATCTGCTTCAGGATGCACCCCATGAACAATTATTTCTAGGAGATGGTAGTTTCGCAAGATCAAGTCAACCTTCTCTGTCCCCTAGTCGGGTACAAGGGGTAGGGAAAATTAGGAAAATACTGAATGTTGTTGATGATTCAATGTTGATTCTCAATCCGAATGGAAGTAACTACGGTAATGATATGCATAATAGCCCTTTTTCACGCCGTAGTGCTAGAGGGGGGGAAAAGAAGTTTATGTTTGATCGATTATTTGATGAAGAAACGTCACAAGAAGAAGTATATCGGGATACTACTGAGCCTTTAATAGATCGGGTATTGGATGGCATCAATTGTACAGTATTTGCATACGGTGCTACAGGCTGCGGTAAAACCCACACAATCAGTGGCACTCCAGATCAACCCGGCATAATATTTTTGACAACGCGCGGACTCTTCGAAAAGATTGATGAACTAAGGAATACTAAACATGTAGAGGTTACGTTATCTTATTTGGAGATATACAATGAAACAATTCGAGACTTACTGGACCCTACGGATGGTAAGAGTCTAGCTTTGCTTGAGGGCCAGAGAAGGAGGATAACGGTTTCGAATCTAACAACAAAGGAACCTAAAACTGTCAATGAAGTTATGGAGTTAATAATTACCGGCAATAAGGAAAGAACAGTATCACCAACTGAAGCTAACGCAACGTCCTCACGATCTCACGCCGTCCTACAAATTAATGTAACAATAACAAGTCAGGAAGCTTGCTTACAAGAGAATAAAACATTTGCCACATTGTCAATTATTGATTTGGCTGGTAGTGAACGAGCTGCAGCGACCAAAAATAGTGGTTCTAGGCTAAGAGAAGGCGCTCGAATTAATCAATCATTGCTAGCTTTAGGGAACTGCATCACTGCATTATCGGCAAAAGGAAAAGTGCATGTTCCCTATCGCGGCTCTAAACTAACTAGATTATTAGAATTCTCATTAGGTGGTAATTGTAAGACCGTTATGATTGTATGTGTTAGTCCCTCAAGTCAGCATGCCAATGAAACTTTAAATGCACTCAAATTCGCCAATAATGTGAAGAAAATCAAAACCAAGGTATTTAGAAATGAACGTAGTTTGGACATACATGTAGGACAATATGCTGCTCATATTCAACAATTACAGACTGAAATAGTAAAGCTCAGAGAAAATGAGAATAACGCGGTTGCCATAGCTCTGAAAAGATATGATGCATTAAACATCAAATACAATGAATCTTTGACTGAATCTATCAAACAATTAGAATCAGGTTTTTCAAAGACAGAAGAGAAAAGAATAAATAAAGCTAAATGCGCGGCAAGGCTGGCTTATTTAAAATTGTCAAGAGGCATGATAATGTCATGGTTAAACGCAATCGAAAGAATTTTACAGGGTGAATCGAAACAGGTAGAATCTCGTATTCCATGTATCTCGAATGTTAAAATATCAGCGCAAGAATTTCTACGTAAAGTTGATAAAGAAATGGATGGCCTGGAGGATTATTTGTATAATCATGTTCCTGAGTACGAACAATCTATTTCATCAACGATAGAAAATCTCTTGAATAAGCTGAAAAACAACGAAGGATGGACTTCTTCTTTATCGAAAACATTTGAAGCTACTGCTAAATCTTTGAAATTTGAATCTGAATGCAATATGATGAAGATAATGATAAACGAACAGGAAAATCTCACTGAATCACTGTTTGGAAATTTCAGTAATATATCCAATACAATTTTACAGACGGTCGCGCGTATCGCAATGATGAAGGATCTTACCATGAAAGATGACTTAACGAATACACTTCAGAAACTTGTTAAGGACGGGTCAACAATTTTCAGCCAGCGAGAATATAAATCTGCAGTAACTTCTCAGATTAGATCCAGCTATGAGAATGTTGTGGGTGGTGTCAGCTCCTTACCTGCTGGATTCTCTAATTGCCACATGAGCAATGGCGAAAAACCGTACATGAAGGGAAGATCGCCAATTAAACCAAGAGCTGAACAGAAGGACAAGAAAAGAGTAAGGTTTGACGATCAGGCAGATTATAACTCCTGTTCAGATACAAGCCTTACTTTTTCTCCTGACTCTAAATTTTACGACGACCATAATGATGGCTTATTTGGTTCTGCCGGTAATGATAGCTTTATTTCACCTGAAAAAGCAGATTTATCAATGGAGGATGCAAGCGGGATAGAAACATATAATGAAGATAGTCATATATCTTCTCTATTAGAATCTGCTTCACCAAAGAAAATATCTAACCTTTCTGGAAATGATCCAGAAACAAATGGTAAGCATTGTTTTGAAAGAAACGAAACTTTTCCGGAAGCCAGTGATAGTTTTGACGTTATTACTAACGAAATGGAAGGCGACTCAATGGTAGATGTGACTTTTTCTGGCCCGGCTTCAAAGAAGTCATTTGGTGTCAACAGGCAACTGGCTAGAAAACCAGAGAATAAGTTCAAGCCTGTTCATGAAGGTACGAATTCGGATAACAAAGAAATTGATGGAGCCGTTGGTTTAACGGCAATTAATCCTGCTATCCAGTTAAGAGCAAGCCATCGTTTGCCAATTAGAAGGTCTTTAGGTGGACCAATGAGAATTGCGGTTCCTAGAAACTCTATCGATGGTAATGAAAATGATAACCTAGAAGTTGAATAAATATGGCTATATAGTATGAGGATCTCTTTATGTGCTTCTCTAAATTGAATTTTACATTGTCTGAGATTAAAAAAGGCTATAATAATATATGTATATGAATAAATTATAGCGCATATTTCCCTCCCTTTTCATACCATTATCTTGTTTTATTCTTTGTTCACTTTCATTTTTTCGATCAATTTAGTTACAATCTCCTTGTTTAAAAAATAGGAAAAGGATTCGTAAACGCTTATAACTGCAACGATTATAAATCAAACATGACATCGCAAAATTACATGTTAATTCATCAACATGGCTATACTTTAAGAGCTTAAATCAAGTCTATTTATAGAACTCTTTCTACGAATCCCACGAAATTGTTTCCAGCGATGATTTATTTTAAAGATTATTTTTTCCGAAGATCTGAAATGATTTCAATGTCTTGAAATTGTGATAAATATAGTCAAATGTATTTTTCCACAATGAATTTGATAAAGACTCTCTTCATCTTCTCTTCAAGGGTGGTTACTCCAGGTAGATTTTCCAGCCGCTACTGTTGGCGGGGGTTAGTTGCCGATAGCTAAAGTATTACTTCTTATGGCTTTTTTGTAATGGAAAATGATGATCAATATCCAATTTTTTGGCTTTGATCCTTTGAAGGAAGGATGATGAACTAGAAATTTAATGATTACAGGATTGATATCACACCATTGGAAGTTGAGAGTCTCTCCTTCCCCGAAAGAACAAATAAATCAAAGACTAGAAAGGGAGAAGAATTAGTGAGCTATGGAAATTTCCTCTGAGTCACACTATTCATGGTTTGCGAATTGAATCGCCAACTTGAAACATATTTTGGACCTTTGAACCGTTACTAGAAAACGTGTTATCTACACGTGACCTAGCTGCTCTCATTGTCGCGGCTTTGTGTTTCAGACTTGTGGTAACCGCCCCTAATATCTAGTTCACTAATTGATAAAAATAAAATAATCGGCAAGTAGAAGATATTTTGGACAATTGTTTTTAAGTAGCCATAATTCAGATAATAAATTTTAGTGGTTTGATAACGATGAATATGCTTTAAGTCCAGCTAGGGGCTAAAGGTACGAGCCGCATAACCTTGCAAGGAATTTGATGCAGTTTACGTCGCCACTAAGATATTGCTTTTTTTGAACCTCAGGCGGTTGCGATTGCTTTATTCGGAAGGTTCACCTAGGAAGAGAGTGAGGAGATTCGCGGCAATAGTAATAGAATAATTTAATCTGTTATATATTTCTTAACGCAAATAGTTATGGACTAAACTTCCTATAAATCTGTAAATATGTTGAAAGCGTGACGCCGCATTACTTGCATACCGTCACCTTAAGGAACAATTAATTGGTTTGTTTACTTCTAATCCGTCATAAAACTTCTTAAAATAATTATCTTTGAAAGTTCTTTAAAAATCAGGATCTACCCTATAATTCAATAACTCAGTTATTGATAGCTAATCTTAGATCGCGCGACTGTGTTAGTGTGGTAAGTATCACTCGATTGAATATTAGGGATCCGGCCCCTCATATCGTACGATCCTGCCCCGACGATCATCAACGAAGCGCAGATATCAGTACAACCTGGATTGGGCCAAGAAAAAGATCGGACTGGTAGATTCTAAACCTTTTTGGGAGACCTTTTCGTTTTTATTCGTTGTCTTTTTTCTTTTTTCTTTTAGTTAACATATCCTGGTATCCAGGAGTAATTATAGTCAATGGATTCCGCAGCTATCCTGGCGTACAATCCTTATTTAGATACCCTAAATGGAGGGAAAACGTCACCATTTTCAAGCAATACAGAAGCTGCTAATATCGACCGGGCTTCTTCGACATCTGTTTCATCTTTAAAACGTAGCTTATTAATCTCTGAGGAATTCCTTTTGCCGGCTACGTTAAAATTTGAATCAGCTTCCGATCTAATTGAACATTCTCAAACAACATTCCTTAGTGAGAAAGAGGGCAGGCCCCCTATCTTATCTGGAATAATGCACCAGCCGTCTTCTACTTTTGAAAATCCGAAATCTTCTTCTTCATCATCTTCGTTAGCATCATCTCCTTCCCTGCATTTATTACCTTCTTCAAATACGCACTCTCGGAATAATTTCAATGTGTACCAAACTGCTTCAGCATCCTCCAAAAGAATATCATCAGAAACTTTAAGGTCGTCTATTATATCTTCAGCTTCGAATAATAGTTTTACTACCATTCCTCATGCTCCTATTCTTAATATTTCTGTTGACACGATCAACGAAAAACCATCATCAAGACCTCAGTCTAATACAGCGTTACCATCCCCTTCTCTCTCTTCTACCTTCACTCTCAATAATTCATTCTCGCCATTCCAAAATCATAGTTATCCATCTAAATCGAGATCTAGCATTTTAAAAGTCACACTTCAGTCTTTGGTCGACGCTGACCGTACGCTAAAATCTCAGAGTTCATATTCGTCCAGACTGACGAATGAGTTAATTGGTTTCGTTATACAATATAATATTACAAAACGGTCTTATTTCTCATTGAATACCTTTTACTATTCTTTGACTGAGAAATTGAGATTGGATCCGCCAAAGTTTACTAGCTTATATCTTAAGGTGATTGAATTCCGAGTACTTTTAGAAGAAGAAAAAACTAAGAGCCTTAATGCCTGCGAAAATAGTGAAGGATTTTTGAAAAGACTTTCAGTAAAATCCGCAGAGGATATTTTGGGTTTTCTTTCAGTGGTGAGATCTTCGCCCGAATTTGTTTCGCACGCCTTACTGCAATTATCCGATTTTGATCTCGATCGCTTTGCACCAAGAGGATACCCATTCCCAGCATCATTAAATACTGCATCATTCACACAGTCATCATCATCTTCCACATTACCGTTTTTATCTGATCCTTTCGATAAATTGGTCTCCTTACACAGACTATCACCAATAAATATTCTTTTCTTTTCTGTTTTCTCACCAGATGAGGCGTTCGAAACAAAATCGGCGTACTTCTCTGCTATTTTTATCAACTTAGTAAAACAGAAACGAGGGAAACAGGTATGCTATTCTATCCTAGATAATTATATATCAGAGAGTGATCGTTTGACATACAAAAAATTTTTTGAAGTTATCATTTTATCTATGTTACAGGGTGGTAATTTTATTATTGAAACATCTGAATCTTCTGCTATCCTGAATAATCGTACACATTCGAAGTCCTTTTCTTCATCGTCAAACTCTTCATCATCGGTGGACGAACTTCTTTCAATGCAGAGTAATAGCTCCATAGAATCTTTGAGTTCCGCTAACTCATTATTCTCTCTGAACCTTAATGAATCGACTACACAAAAGCAAAATGTGGAAACAGTTTCTTATGAGCAAAAAAGATTAATCTTCATCAATAACTCGATGAAGTCCGTTCTTCAAGCTCTTGCGAGCTCTGTAAATGAATGCATTCCTGCTCAATTGCTGAAATTTTCAAGTTATGTTCTTTCTAAGCTTGAGAATAATGATTACCATGAAGTCCTTCTGATGATTTGCGTAAAGTATTTTTTTGGAAAGTATGTTTACAGAATATTAACGTTTCCTGAAAATTTGGGTATTATGAATGAATATTACATTACCGACTCTCAAAGGCAGCGTATTCTGATACCAGTTTTCCAAGGTCTGTATAGACTAGTGTCAAATGCTTTGTATGAAAAGAATACGGATGAACTAATAGACTCTGAGATTCGCAATTGGATTTTTGCAATAATAGAGAAGTTCGAAGGTTCTATGACTATACCGACAGGGGCTAATGCCTTGCAGTTTTCTTACCTTTCCGCTAATCCATCATCTAAATCCCCTGTGTCTCTTTCAAACTCCGATGTGAGATTATTAGCATTATGCCCTTCCGATATTGTTACTTTAGCGAATGGCTTATTATCATCCGCTCCAGTTAAACAAACGTCACCAAGTCCGTTAACAAAACCCAGGTCCTTTGATCCAAAATCAGCATTTCGGCCAAGTTTAAAAAGTTCGCCATTATTATCACCCAGTATCAAAATAGATCATCACAGCCACGCAGGTTCCAAATCATCAGTTCGCCAGGCTGCATCCGGACACTATCGTAACGAGTTTGCTAATAACTCAATCCTCCTTTCAGAGCCAACCGTCCTTTCAGGACATAGTTTTTCTGATTCACATTGTGTGGGAAATGATGGCTCAAAACCAGCTATTTATAAGGAAAATTTGGCTAGTGGTGCTATTTTGGGTGATATGGAAAAGGGTTGGGATCTTGAAACCTTGAGAGAAAAAGTATTATCGTTCTCAAATAATATTCTGGGATCTTGTTCAGATGTTCTCAGTAGTAATTTTAACGGTACTACACACAATGGAAGTAACCCGATAAAAACAAGATGTGTACCTTCTAGCCCTTTCGCTGAAATGTGGCAAATCTTCAAAGTTTCTCGTAATGATAACGATGAAGTGCTCGTTAGTGGCTTCGATATTTCAGACAGAATCGAATTATTAAAAGGTGAATCTGATGGAGCATATCATTTTGAAGAAGGACATTCTGTAATTGATAAGAATAGCCATGGCTTCATGGGTGAAAGCTCATATTATCAACAAACACACGCATCTACTCAATGTTCAGACAGTAAGTCTCAAATGCTCGTCATCAGGAATGCTCTAGACAAGCTGATATCTGACTTTAACATCCCAGTTGATATTGCCCTACTTAGTACATATGAGATTTCTTTATATAATGAGAATGGGCAGACGACTGTGGACGATCGACTATCCCTCTTATTTACTTGGGCAAAGGAAAAGTCTCTAGCGACGGGTAATTACTTGGAAGGCTATATGTACTCCGGAGCTATTTCTTCACTGAAAAGACAGATATCCTCATACATCTCCAATCCTCTTTCAAGTATAATGGGAACATTGCCGCCGACTTCATTGCATTCGATTGCGATAAATTATGTTACCAGTGATGCTATCGCTACTTTGTTACAGGAAAGAAAGAATAACCTTTCAAAGCTGAGTATCAAAATAGGAATATTGCAAAGGCAAAAGAGCTTTTTCCAAAAGCATTTAAATGAGTTTGATAATTTATTGAGTATATCTTATAACGAAATTGATAGTTTAAGGGTTAAAGCATGGTATCTTACTGAAGTCAGATCTAGTTCTGTTTGGAAGCGTGCCAAGAATGTTGCAATTTCACTTGATAGACCTGATGCTGGAATGACCTTGGCTACCACCCCTGTTCGTACAAACACCACTAAAGTCAATCGGGAGTCACGTCGAAGTGTAATTAGCCTTCATCCGAGTAGCTCGCCAAGTAGGTTTTCACTACGAGGCTTGACCTCATCAGGATCCAGCAAGCACGAAAAATCGAGCCGAAGATCATCCACAAATATCACATCATCGACACAAGTACATCAAGTTGAAGCGGTGGGAATGGCGGGGATGTTTGCTCCAAAAGAGTTTGCGGGACCTAACAAGTTATCCGACAGAGAAGCAGATGCCACCCATCGCTGGCTTCAAGGACAATGCATACAAAATTTCTGTAATGGTGAGGAAAGAATCCATCGATTTTGCTGTGAGGTAGATGACCTTGTGAAAAGAGTCTTAGGTGATGCCCTGACCGAGAGCAGGAATCGTGGCAATTCAATGCTAACTTCAAGCTTATTATTTCGTAATGATGTGTGGAAACTGATTCAAGAAACTGAAGGAGCGTATAAAGATACACTGGCTGATAATACTAACTTCAGTAGCCATTTCATGTCTGCTAATAACTCTAGCAATAATAATTTTGGTACCAATTCTTACTCTAGGTCTTCCATATATGCTGCATCAGCTTCAGTGGAAGATAAGACCAATTATTATCGCCGCTTTTCAGTTGACGCTCTGCCCGTTTCCGATGAAATACCAACAACTTGCAATACCAAATTGAAAACAAGAATCCCTAGCGATTCTATTACGACTGGATATTACGGTTCTTCTATTAATAATAATCAGCAAAATAGCGTCAGTTCTAATTCTACCCATATTGGTGGCTGGAAAGCAGGATTCAGATCTAGCCAAAATCTCCTTGACATGATTCTTCCGTCAATAGATGCATCAAGAGGTTTGAGCAGGAGCAATTCGAATGCATCTTCTTTGAGTGAGGATTCATTTACAGGATTCCAACACTCCCGATCTCATAGTAGCGGTATCAATAACAATAGCAGCCAAGAAAAACGTGATAATCCTTCTCATATCAGGGGATTCTCCTCTGATACTATAGATTTTGCCAAGAGGCCGGATAGTAAAGCTAGTGGACACTCTCTAGATAATTCAATCATTGGGGAAAAAGAAGATATTCCGAGAGGATTTGTTGATAAAACGAAAAAGAAAAATTTAGATGACAAACTCTTCGATATTCAAATGATACTGACTGGTTTGATTTATAGCGATCTTGGCTCTTCATTTTGGTTTGAGGGATCAGAGACTGATCTATGGCTCCACAATTCGATCACAAAATCATGTATTCATGCAGCACAGTTTGAAATTTTGAAGCAAGAGCCAATTCAAAGCCTCAATAAAGGTAGACTTAGCAGTTCTTCGGATGCATCAAAAGACAGGCTATCGCGAAATTTTTATGCCTTTTCAGAGGAAACTGAAAGCAAAACTGGGATCAATAATTCCTTTCAAGCTGATTCACCAATAACGCAACGTGGTGTAATATACGATGAAAGCTTCTCTCAAGCGGATATTTCGTCTACGTTAGTTCGAGATTCTAGCGAAGATACAAGCTCTATGTATACGTTCACTTCTGTGGATAATGGCCCCATATTCCATCTTAGTCAAGAACCTTCAGATACAAACTTTCCTTTTGAGGATATATATAAAGCATTACTAAGAAAGTTATCCATATACCCTTCACCAATGGCTAAGTTACGAATATTATGTGATTTAGAAGAACTTGTTGTCTTGAGTCTTGGGAACCCCAATGGTACTTCAAAAAATGAAAATTCATTAACACCGGCAAATACGAAAAGGTCTTCCTCCACCTTAATAAACCAAAGAAATTCTGGTCTGTCAAACTTTGACAAACCAATCCAGTTGAATGAGGTTATTGCCTCTGTTGAAGCAAAGCGTATTTCTTCTGGGGTGAATAGTTTATACTCTAGCACAACGACAAATCGCGGCTCCTTTAGTCAAGCTCCTGCTACAGATATGATCGTAGATGAACTGCATCGGCTATTTAAAGTATATGGAGTAGAGTCTAAAACACTATTTAGAGATTTACAGATGATTTCTGCATTTGTTCCATCGAGAATATTAGATTTGACTTCGTTAGGCAAGGCTTTTTGGGATGTAAGTTTAGCTGTTCTCTCAATGAAACAAGAAACCTTGGGCCTTATGACAAATCTTGCTACCGAATTATTTCAATATCAGACTGGTATGTTACAAGGATTGAGCAATGATAATACTCACGCTGGTATTGATTCGAATAGACCTAATAGTGCATCTTACAGTTCTGACTTTCTATCCACATGGAGTTTAAGTGATTGCGGATGGTTGTGGAGTATTGCAGCCAGGGAAGGTGATATGATTGCCCAGAGAGAACTGGCCATAATGCACATGTCTCATCCTCTTTCGACCCCTGTCTGTATGATGCCATTTACTAAATTGAATGAGGTTTTTACACCAGAGTTATTAGAGCAAACACATTTTTATCAAGACCTGGAAAAGTTTGATCCTATAAGAATGGCAGTTATAAAACATTGGATGAAATCTTCTGCTAAAAACGGAGATAATATTGCTAATGAATATCTCATGCAAGATCACCCCACTTCGTCAGCTAGCTATATTTAAATAAATTTTCTATCACATGCTAAAAAAAAACTTTGTTTTTGATTTCTAGTTATTTTACATGAAAAATAATGCACATCATCAATTGGGGGTATATATATGAGTAGTTTCAAATTATCATCTCTAAAGAGAGCCTGCCATCCTAACAAATTGACATGAGCGCACCACTTTATCTAGACATATATTGTTGATATACAACTGAGTCGCCCCTGA
The DNA here is from genome assembly GCA_030563525.1 of Nadsonia commutata. Taxonomy (NCBI): domain Eukaryota; kingdom Fungi; phylum Ascomycota; class Dipodascomycetes; order Dipodascales; genus Nadsonia; species Nadsonia commutata. The sequence continues at coordinate 74,080 of JAKUCD010000010.1, forward strand.
AACAAACAGATTAAGAGGAATCATAACACCTTTTTATTAGAGAAAAAAAGATGCAATTTTTAAAGTCTAGTTTTATATTTCAAATATATAAGTTGGTGAAGAAATCTAGTCGATCACATAATTTTTGTTCAATAGTGAAACTTCTCTACACAATATATGCCAGTCCATATCTCTCAGTAAAACAGGTGCGCCATTAGCTTCACTGACCTCTGAAGTATTTCGAGCGGCCAATTTGAGGGTTTGTTCGAATTTTAATAGTTCATAGAATAACTTCAAATTTGGTTGAATGATAGTGTTCAAACGTCGAACCCGTACAAAAAGGTAAGCATTCATTAAATTCATGTTGAATCTTTTCATCACTTCACAAATAACAATACTCGCAGATCTAGAGACTCCTACTCTACAATGAATAAGAATTTTTTCTTTCTCTTGAAACGCTTGATTGATAAACTCCAAACTCTTTGAAATGTGAGGCGTGATAATATCAATACCATCATCTAGAAAATCATCAATATGAAGATATTTAACCTTTTCCCGATATTCATCATAATCCATATGACTTAAACTTAGGCTTTCATTCCATTTATTCGAGCCTGAATTATTCGATGATACCCATGATAGTTTTTCACCAACACTAATGACTCTCTTCACACCTAAATTTTTCAACATTTTATAATTTTCTGCGTGGTTTAGGGATCCCAGATAAATGTATGGTAAAATCTTAGATGGGAAATTACCATCAAAAATGGGATTATTGAAAAACCATGAATCATCATGTGGAGTTGGAGCTACAATTGAATTATTAAATTCTACACCAGTAATCAGACCCTCAGTGCTGAGGCAATTATGTGACGAAGAGACAAATTCTGATTTCGAGGTTGAACTCGAATGTGCATATGATGATGCGGACGAATTAGACTGATTGACTGAAGACGGATGCGTAGCCAGATGATCCAGAGCACTACCACTTGAGTCTGACTCCGAATGTGCCTTAACTTCATTAGTGTAAGTACAGCTCGGAGTTTCTGGACGATATGTATAGTTCTCAGGCAAGGTCATTAATTCATTCAAGCTTAGATCCAGGTTATTAAAATTTGCACCCGAAATGAAATTATTGAACTTTTCACTAGCCATAAAGTTTAGCGGGGAGTATTGCATTAAGATCTCCTGTAAATAGCAAATCAAAATGTAATCATTTTTGAATAAATAAAATGAACGATTTTTGTTGATGTGTAAATAGAGCCAGGACTTAGAACATCGGAACTTTTTAGTGTAAATAGTGTAGATGAGGGAAATAAAAGAGCTTTCTGTATAACCATCATCACAGAATATCAGAGTCCCAAAAGGCGGCGATTTGTCAGAGATTTCGTCACTCTTGTCGTAAGGATAACATAATGACCGGAGATAAAGGAATTTACAGATATTGATGAGAATAAATATCTCTTTTTCTCCGATGGTTTGCAAAGTTAATGAACCCGTATTTGGTAATCTAATGGTAATGGGATTCAGTTCAACAATTTGGTTTTTTTCAAACACAAGGCTGCCATTCTTTATTTGATGCTGTTGTTTTAAGTATTGCCCAGTCTGGCGAATGTACTGATCCAATTGTGGTAGCGTGACCGAAAATTCCTTGTTGTGGGTTCTGAAGTTACTTCTACAATCTATGAATGTAATCCAGTTGCGCGAGCTCAAATATTGAACGCCCTTTTCATAATCCTTGCTTACTTGATTGATATTCCTCCATTTGAATTTCAATCCATTGAAAAATTCACAGTCCATAGAGTTTCCTAACCAGATACCTGTGCTAATAGGAGTTGCACGGGTCATTTTTGACATTTCAATTCTTTCATGATCAATGAGATTATGCTGTAATGACACGTTATTTTTAGCTTCGAAGTCATCCAGCGGATTATAGGAGCCGCTCATTTTATGTGATGAAAGAGGTGTAATTGACAACTTAGAATCGAAAGATAGAGATTTGAAGAAAGCGAACTCACAAGGGGGAAGTATAAGCGTTTTATACGGCGAAACAGTTTCGTTGATATCCTTCCAATAATCAGCTTGGGCCAGAGAGACCAATTTAGCAAAATCTTCCAAATCACTGTAAGGTATTGAGAGGTTCGATGAGTAGATAACAAAATCAGAGACGCGGCACATCTTAGATACTTGTAAATGATAGTTTCTGATAGAAATATTATTAGAAGGGTCTAGATCTAGGAATTTGGGCAAAAAACCTGATGTTTTCGATTCATTATTAAATAGATTTATCTCCTTATTTTTCTCCAAAACTTCATTGATTGAGATAGATCCAACAATTTTTATACCAGAAAAATCTTGGTCAAAATTAATGTCCACAAGTACAATACCACAAATATTCTTCGGAAAGCAACTTTCATTGACTGGCCAATCTTCCTCTACAACAGCAAAGTTGTCTTCAATCGTATTACCATTTTCATCGTTTTCTGCTACCTTCTTCGCCTTCCTCGCCTTCTTCCTTTCAGAGAAAAATGCTCTCTGCTTGTAGTTTCCTTTTTTAAGTCCATGAGCCCAAGGAAAAAATTCATCAGTATTTGGTAGTGGGGTAGAATAATGCGAAACCAGCGCCTTTGCCAAACTACGAGCATCAATATTAGAAACCAGGGCGGATGTTGAACATGCAATATCCGTAAATGAGGGAGGCGTCAAAGGTGTAGATTCACCAGTTTGACTATCAAGCTTATTCATAGATATGTGCCCTTTATAGCCTTTTTCTTTCTTATTTATATTAATATCATCTTTTTCCACTTCCTTTGAGTCAAAGCCCGGGGATAGGGTCCAAGGCGATAAGGCAGGCTCCAAATACAAGTGTGGTCCTATTGAAGACATCACAATATCTGGAAATAGTAAAGTAGTCTATCTTAATATTTTTCAAAAAGGCCGAGTTTCTTTTTCGTGCCCCTTAATTGATATTTCTTGTCCGTCTTCTTCACTCTTATTGAATAAACCAGGCGGTATAAACCTTACGTCAAATAGGATCAGATTGGTTGAACAATCCCTGATCTCCTATTTGAACGCGGAAAAAAGAGAGAAAAGGAGAATCGGTTAACTGTTTAAACTTGGCCAATTATTCGAATAATAAAAAATCTGGTTTGTTAAAATTAAAACAGACTATCACCTCTTATGACAATGTGGGGGTGCATGCAGGATTCTTACTGTGATGACTAACTGACACAAAGGACAAATAGTGACGAACAGATGGAAAATAACACTGTTATATAAACCGCTCTGATGGCGTTTCAATCCATATCGGGTTTTCCTCGTTAAATTTAATGAGTGAATATTAACGAATTAAGGTATTTACTTTAAGTTATCTTTCTAAGCTCACAATTATCATCTTGCCGTCATCAAAAACGTCTTTTGCCTCTACTGATCCATTATTTGATTATTGAGTGGCAAGTGACATTTCATTTTTTCTTCCGTTCTACAAATTTTATCATTTTCTTCACCCCTGCGTAATATAAAGTACTATATTTTTTAGTAGTGGCTACGAGTTTCGAGTTTTTTTGATTCAGTACTGGAGTTTTAGATTAAAATAAGCTATTTTTATTATTAAAATATTTGACTAATAAAACATAAAAGTAAATAAGAAAATAAGCAGGTCATGATAATAAACCTCTATAGTCAAGTTTATTAATATAAGTATCCCAAGGAAGAAAAAAAGCTTGGGATAGTAATTAACAGAAAGAAATTAACTCTATTTTTGTGATTGAACTTACTGTAATCTTTCTTCAAATCTAAGTTCGTTTAATGAAGGTAAACCAACAAGTAATCTTAAGAAATTTTCAAGGGCAGTTCTTTGTTTGTTTAAACCATTGATAGCATCATAACCGGGTCTAGTCAAAGGTGCCTTAAGCCAGTAAGATAAAAAGGAGAGAACGGAGTGAAGAGGTTCATAATCAACAGTGCTGTCAGCCTTCTTCTTATATGAGACACGAGATAAGAACTCAGTCATAACAACCAAATCAATTATTAAAGGGGTAGCTAAAAGTGAATCTTCACAAACATTGGAAATTGAGATTCTATTGTGTCCACCAAGCATTAATTCAGAGTAGTATTCATCCATAGCGACCTTCGAATCACGAGCGGCAGGTAAGTACTTGATAACAATACAATGATCAATTTTCTTACCCTTCTTTTCGTTGTAAAGAATTTCGTTTGAAGCAATAATATCATCAACAACAGAAGATTTTGAAATCTCCTTGGATCTGAATTGTTGAGGGGCTGACAAGTTGTAACCATCATTGTTACCTAAATGATTATAGGAAGCGATAGAAACAGGTCTGATACCAGCATCGACTAGAAATTGAGCTAAAACAGATTTCATCTTAGTTTGACCAGACTTGAAATCATCACCACCAATAAAACTGTTATGTCTTTCAGCGAGTTCCATACAACCAGGGACGAAAGAGTTTTGAGGGGAACCGTTAATGTAAGGAATATTGTCCAAAATACAAGCCATAGCGAAAATGGTAGAAGGAGAGACTTCACTGTGGTTTTCCTTGGTAGCCTTGATCAAATTATCGGCGGTATCATTAACACCTTCGATAAGTTCACTATAACGTTCAGTGTTGGCAGTCCATAAAACAATAACCTTATCAAGACCATTATGAGTCTTGAAATCCTTAATATCTTGACGAATCTTTTCAACATGACTCCACTTATCATTCTCGTTGGTACTGCCCTTAGGATTGATTAAATTATCAGCCCTTTCAGTTTGATTAGCTGCAATGAAATCAGGGTAATAGATAGAGGGCATAGGAACAATTGATTCCATTTGCTTGGCTAACTTTTGTTGTAATGAGACTTCAAGAACTTGGGCTCTCTTCATAGCGGTGGCAAGATTGGCGCCATTGATATCCCAACCGCCGACAACAAAATCATTAGGGTGAACGAAGGGAACTACTTCATTGAAAGGAGCGTAAACATCTCTACCATTAGCATCAACACCTAATTTGATAGTGGAAGATTGGGTAACAGAACCGTAGTAATTGGCTTCAAGCTCACCTTCCTTGGTGTCAAACTTAACCTTTTGACTGTTGGCTAAAACAGAAGCGACTAATGTGGTACCATTATTACCACCGAGACCAACTAATAACAAACCAGTCTTAGGGACAGTTAAGTCAACTTTGAATTCGTAATCTGTGGAAGTAGGCTTAACCTTGTAAATACCATCAGTCTTTTCGACAACAGCATTTTCATAAGTATAAGTACTTAAAAGAGAACCATTTGAAACCTTGGTCTTATCACTTTCAACATTTACGGTTACTTTACCAGAAGTCGCGGAAGCATTGTGGGAGGAGAGAGAAATAGAAGTACTGATGGGAGACATTGTGTTGAATAAATAGAGGGAAGTATATTTGTCGAGGGACTACTATGATAAGAAAGGAAGAGAAAGTGGGAAAAGGAGGGGAAATGGCCCTTTATTTATAATTTGGTCGGTCAGGGGAGGTAGGAATCCAAGGAGAATGTATCCAGCGCTTTCGGCATTGAACGGGACAGTAACTCCATGTGAATTGCACTATATGGCTCTTTCTCATGTACTATTACGTTCTCAACTGGTGATCCGGCCGACTTGCAAGATCCATCGTGTGCCGCCAGGCTCTGGGTTTTGTATACAGATGTCATGTAACTTGTTTTCATTGGTTCAGCGATGCCTGCCGCCCTTTCGGCGGAGCAAGGCCACCCTAACCCCAATACCTATTCTGGAAATTTTACCGAATTTAATGTGCATATTCCCGGGGGATCCCGGAAAACTACCGAATTAGGCAATTTTGGTACGGTAACTTCCCTGTTTTTGCCACCCCGCCGGAAGCGAAAGCTCTGGTGAGACGCAAGGCCCGTGCCGCCCAAGGCTTGACATGGATTATATTCAATTGTCAGCTAAGGAGGATACCGATGGGGTATATTTTTTAGAGACCATCACGAGGCCTGTCCTGACTAAAACAGCATGATTTTTTTTCTTTTTGTGAATCAATCGTTCAAGCCACAGATATCTAACTATAAACAATCCTCGTGTATTAACGCTGCTAGTACCACATCGGCAAAGATCAAACTCGAGAGGAACCGATTATCGGGTTATTGTCCTCACACTCAACCATCTTAATTTTTATTCCTTATTGGCTAATTCAAATTTTATATGTGTGATAGCAATTTCAATTTCTCCTCTTTTTCGTTTACTCTTTTTCCTCTAGTTCTATAAGCGCGATCATGCTTCAATCTCATGAATGAAATCCCTGTTGCCAAGGTTGCAAGTAAGTAAGTTACAAGAAAGCGGGAAAACAGGGTAGCGGCTTCGGATAACAACCACACGTTCTTTTTTTATTCTACAAATTTACAGAACTGAGGTCAAATACTTTTCTCAAAAATGGAACTTGTGCACTTACGAGAAGATACAAATGAGGAATCAAGCTTAAATTAAGATGAACGGATCACAGCAAAATTTCCTTTTTCTGAGTATGCGGAACTGAATAACTCGAGTAATGAGTATAATTTATTACAGTCGAATCCTTACCTCTTGATTAGGTCATCGTTTCTTGCAGCCCAGTTATTCAAAAGGGAGGAGGGTATTCAGATATCTTGCAATGCATTACTTTAATACAGTTTAGTTTTAACATTTATCAAATTAAATAGCTAATTGTGATATTATCACTTCATTTGATCATCCTAACGTAATGTAATCACCATACTCAATGATGGCTTTACTTAATCGAAATCTACCTCGTTAAAAGATCATTTTTTTAAAAACAAATATTTTAAAAACGTGGAAACGTACTCATATGATGTAACTCAATTCTAGAAGCTAATAGTTATTTGGACATAACTCGATTCTAAAAGCTAATATAATTGTTTATTTTAAATTTGTAACACTCCGTCTTCTCGCATTGCACAACGGCGGGATCTGAATATATATACATAGCGTTTTCGTGTTGTCCCAGCGACGCTTCTTGGACGGAATCCCTGCCATCCTTCAGTCGGTCAAATCTGAGATTATACCAGTAAGAGCATAATCATGTCCCGAAGGTCCAGTAATAGGGGTAATCGCTCTAGCAGTGATGCCGGTTTGTTTGCCTCTAGAATAAGTAATACTCAATTGAGCTCAAATTCGGCAGATCTATTTGCTTCACGTCTGAACCCAGCATCTAAATACCCGTCAGAGCCAAAGAGTTATCATGCGAAAAGTAATATCAATTCTCTAGAGTCCCGTTTTGATCCTTTGCCGAAACATATTTCGTCTCACGCTAAAAATGAGCCTGCATCTCTCAACTCATCCTCGCAAAATAATTCTAAACCTCAAAAATCATCCATGAATGAATTGGAGATGAGAATTGTTTCAAATTCCAACTCCGGTAGCAGTTCTTCCAAAGCAAACAGAAAACTAGAAGCTTTGTGTATAAAAAGACCTAGTTCTAATAATCCGAAGGATATCAGAGAGTTCTATAATGAATTGAAAAGCAAGGATTCAAACGTCAAGCCCGATCAAGTTCAGAATGCCAGAGCACCTAAAAGCAGCAAACTTACAAATCACCGATCTAGATCAAGGTCACCTATCAGTACTCGAACCCCTGGTGTTAATACAGGTAGAAATGTGGTATTAACTACGAAAAATAAACCCCAACCAGCGCCAGCAGCTTCAAGAAAATACCGAGATCGTTCGCCATTAGTAGACCGTGGCAAGAGTTTAACAGATGATAGTGCAAGAAAGCAACAACCGCAGGATAGAAAGAATGTTCCCTCGAATAATGCGATAATTCAACCTAGGAAACAGCCACAGCCGAAGCCACTTGCTTCCTATGAGGAGGCTAGGGTCTACAAAATGTTACATAAACAACCCGCTTCAATTTCTATTCGTGGTACAGGATCGAAAGCAGCAGTTCGTATTGGCAATTTTGATCCAGATACAAGCGTAAATGATATCAAATCGACGTTGGCTCATTTTAAATTGCCAAAGAGTCTTGATATCCAACTTGTTCCTGAATGTGGCAATGGTGGGTCTGAATTTTCTAAAACAGCTTTCATAGTTTTTTCAAAATTGAGAGAAGCTGAAGATTGTCACGGTTTTTTTGATGGTCTTGTAGCAGACAAGAAGATTTTGAAATCAGAAGTTCTTTCTGTAAGTCCTGATTTTGGATCGATCAAGATCAAAGGTGTATCTGGTTCATAGATCAATGGGGGTATTGCATATTTAGCGCTCTTTTATTGTATTCATAATTATCGTAATCCATCCAAAAATGTATGTGTGGGGGGGGGCGCATTCAACGGTTATTTCACAGATATGTACATGGCTATTCTGGGAATCCATTATGTTCTATAATGATTGATGTAGAAGCTTAACTATATTTAATTGTTTTCTTTGGCTACGGCCACTGTTTATTTTCTATTAATTCAACTTTATGTTTTATCTCTCTCTAACTGGCTGTTTTTTTATTTACGTATTTGAGATAGGCAAATCCTCCTCACGTGACCATCGGGGGAGCCTGATACCAATTGGGGAACGTAAACAGAGCTACCTCTAAGATTACGCTTCCGAATCAGTCTTGTTTAATCAACTTTCTTTCGTTATTACTTTAATTTCGTTATCAACGGCTATAACAACTTTAGATTATATCCATTATCAGATTAATCAATATGGAAGTATCTAAAGAGATCCTAGTTACTGATAACCCCTCCACATCATCATTGACGGTTATCGACCCCTCTACACTACTCTCGCATTTATTAAAACTAAGCGAATTGCTTTTGGGTGCATCAGCGCATAGCTTAGAGGCGCAATTCAATTATGATGCTAACTATGAGATATACCTTGATATCTGTTCAAATTTCTCAAAAGATAAAAATCAAGCGACGCTATTCATATTAAAGGATTCAGTTGAAGTTAACAATAGTTCTGGTAAGTTTTCGTTTTCAGCTTCTTTTCTTTTATTTTATTTCGATGATCTTAATTTTGGTTCGATGCTAACTATTTTAATGTATTACAGATCTGATCCAAGCTGGAGCGCCGTGTCACTTTTCGATTAGTACGTCTCTACAGCCAAAATCGACAACATGTGCCGCTCTATTAGTTATGAAAGGGCATTCCTCTATTTTATCATCAATCCCTATTGATACTCAACTCACTATAGTAAATTTACCTGCTCATACTTTAGACGCTCAAAATTTAACAAGTAACGGCTCAAGCACCGGCCCATATGATGCACTGCATTCTCTAATTCATTTTGGGATTACCCCGTATTTTGAAGCTTTTTCTAAAGCTTCATTAAGTAATGGAAGTTACCAGATTCCCAAGTCATCTAATGATGTAACTTCGACTAATTCCATGGCCAGCGATATCAACAAAAGTATTACTGGCGCAAGAAGGAAAATGGCAGACTTGGAACTTTCGTTTTTGAACTTGAAACAAAATAACGAAATTCCACAGTTATATTTGAATTTTCATCCAATTGTCGAGGATGCAATTATCAAATCCCTGGAACTAAACACTCGACCTTCTATCTCCCTCATTCCAGAAAGCAAATTACAAGATACATCGACACTTAATTCGGTGCATAATATTGTTAATGGTTGGGTGAAATCTATTCAGAACATCACCAGAATGTCTCACGACCCTTCAAGTGGTTCAGCAAGTCAGGAAATTAATTTTTGGCTCTCAATGGAATCAACTTTGAAATCTATTGATGATCAGTTGAAAGGTGATGGGGTTACTTTGACTTTAGAAGTTCTTACGCACGCTAAAAGATTTCATGCTACATTAAGTTTTATTACAGACACTGGGTTGCAAGAAGCAATGGAAAGGGTACAAAGCTATAACCAATTCATCAAAGATATCCCACTGGATGACTTACTCTCAGCATCCAGCTTGGCAAAATTAAAGGAAAGTGTGGTTTCAGTCTTTAACCACGTCAATAAAAAGTTGAAAGTGACATCATATCCTATCAACCGATGTTTACCATTAATTGAATCAGTCTCGGATGATCTAAATAATAAAGTAAGAAAAATTTTGAAGATTATGTCGCTAATGAATATTGAGTTCAATGATTTCAAAAATATTATGAAACGAGTTCGTGATATTTTTCGTATCTGGGAGGATCAAGTCAAGGAATTTGTTCACATATGCCGTGAAGTGATCAGAAAAAGATCCGACAAATACATTCAGATATCGGTAAATTCCAGGCATCTGAAGCTTAAGGAAAGATTAGATTACATTCTTGAATTCAGATGCCGGCATGAGGAGTTGTATTCAACAGTTGTGAAAGTTTTGGCCCGTTCGTCCACAATCCATTCAAGTGTCAATGATGGTAATTCGATTTTGGAAAATTCAAATATAGCCTTTGATGATGAGGGTCCCATCGAAGAACTAAAACAGGCTTATGATAATCTGAAAACTATAGACATTTTGGACCTTTCAGCCGAGGGTGTTTTATTATTAAAATCTGCTGAAAAGTTTTATGACGAACGTACTTTTGGAGTAGAACAAGCGATTGTGGCTACATTGCGAGAAAAATTAGCTTCTGCAAAAAATTCTAATGAAATGTTTCGAGTGTTCTCAAAATTCAATGCCCTATTTGTTCGTCCTACTATTAGAGGAGCTGTTCAAGAGTATCAGACTATATTGATTTTGAATGTTAAAAATGATATTGCTGCTCTTCAAAATAAATTTCGTCGACAATTCGGTAACACCGAAGCATATGAAATGTCAAAACTACGGGACATACCCCCGATTTCTGGGGCCATTATTTGGATTCAGAGGATCGAGAAACAGCTGGATATCTACATGACTCGAGTAGAAAATGTTTTCGGATCCGGATGGGAGCAATACGCCGATGGACGAAAATTACAGATGGAAATCCATTCTTTTAAGAAAAAGTTAGATACAAAACCCATCTTTGAAGCCTGGCTCTCTACTATAAACAGAAAACATGTTTCAATTGAAGGGTTTTTATTTAGGATTAGCAGGATTAATCGAACGATTTCTATTGATAATGAATCGATACAAATGTTTGATATCACTGTTAACTTCGACCCACAGACCATCATCCTTTTTAAGGAGGTTCGGAATTTATCATGGTTGAATTATCAGGTTCCCCATGCTGTGAATAATCTCTCAAAAATTGCAAAAAATATCTATCCCTACGCTGTATCATTGATTGATATTATACAGACGTTAGCTCATACTCAGTGTGTTATCAGAGAGCTGTCTCCTCTGATTAGTACATTGCTAAATGGTTACGAGAACAAAGTTTCGAGCTGCTTAGCTCAAGGCTTTAGTTTGAAATGGGAATCGCTTTCTTTCACTCATGATTTGAAGGGTTTGATGGCTTCGGGGTCTGAAAATTACGATACCAAGTTTATTCAAGACTTTGAAGAAGACGTTTCAAAATTACAAGATAAAGCAGTGAAGTTAAGGAAATGTGATTTAAGTCTTTCTAAAATAATTGACGGCTTGAAAATCTGTAATTACTCCTTGGAATCTTTCACTTCCCAAATTCATATGATACAAAAGGTCGTTGAAAGTCTTGTTTTAGAAGAGTTTATAAACATAAAGTTCTTCTCTCAAAATTTGAACAATCAAATCGAAGCAATATTGATAAACCGGGTTAAGGAGATGATTTCTAAATGGTTGATCTACTTGGAAAATCCCTCGGAAAACTCTTCTGAAAATTTCGAGTTACCCACTCAAACCCACGAGCTTGTTTTGAGAAATCAAGTGATTGAATTATCAACTCCATTATCGCTAGCAAAGGTCAACCTATATCGTAGTTTACAGAATATTCTCGCACCAGTGGCTCAGGTACCGCTTATTGATCCCTTAAAACTCGATATTAAGTTCAATATCAAAATAAAAAGTGTCTATTCTACATTCAGAGGTATCGTTCATGAGATAAACGATGAATATTTGAAAGCTATTGATAAAATTGATACAGTTATTAACGAATCCGAAGATTATCTTGACCGATGGTATGAATTTCAGTCTCTTTGGGATCTCAAAGTCGATATCGTTTCAAAGTCGTTAGATAATGATTTGGAAAAATGGCTACAAATCCTGCATGAGATAAGTAGGGCACGAAGTTTGTTCGACACTATTGAACCATCAAAATCGTTTAGTGTTATTATTATTGGTTTCAAGCAAGTTCAATCGAGAATCAATGCAAAATATGATCTTTGGCAACATGATATTATCACTATATTTTCTAATTTATTAAGCGCCAATGTTAGAGAAGTATGTTCCGATATCATCGTGATGAGGAAAGAACTTGAGCTTCAAAATCTTGATGCTATTTCAACTCTTAAGGCTGTGACTTTTATTACTATAGTAGAAAAGTGTAAAGCTTCCTTGACTACCTGGGAATCCGATGTTTCCATTTTGCGTCAAGGTCAAATGTTTCTTTCGAGACAGAGATTTCAGTTTCCATCTGACTGGATCTTTACTGACCATGTTGAAAACGAGATGCTTGCGCTCAAAGAAATTTATTCTAAACGAAAGATATCTATAGAAGAGCAGACAGATGCTCTTATTTCTAGAGTCGAAGTTGAGATTCAGCGTATGTCAGACCGTGTCGAAAAAATTCAGTCCTTATGGACCGAAGAAAAACCAGTGTCTGGATTGCTGAATCCCAAAGAGGTTTCACTTACCTTATTACGGTTTGAGCAACAAATTTCTCAATTAATTTACGAGGACAAACTGCTTTCAAAGGCGTCTAAAGCACTCGGTATCAAATTTATTAGTTTCACGCATCTAGGTGCTTTGGTGGAGGAAATCAATGATTTTAAATCAGTATGGGCATCACTGGACAGTATTTGGCAGTCTTTAGATGATCTACGCGAGACTCCTTGGTTGAGTATCGTGGCCCGTAAGGTCCGTCAAAGCCTCGATAGTCTGGTTAATATTTCAAAGAATATGCCGACAAGAATTCGTCAATATTCAGCATTTGAGCATGTTTTGAATGTGCTGAAGCAACATTTGATGGCTATGCCTATCTTGACAAGCTTGAAATCTGAAGGGGTTTATGAAAGACACTGGAATATGCTTATGACACGTATCAGTTTGCCCAAAAGATTGCTTTTGACATCCATGACTTTGGGAGATGTTTGGGATTTAGGGCTAATAAAGAATGAAGGAATAATCAAAGATGTGATAGCTCAGGCAAACGGAGAATTAGTTTTGAAAGAATATCTTGAGCAATTACGTTATACTTGGGAAAATTATTCTCTTGATTTGGTAAATTATCAGAATAAATGTAGGTTAATTAAAGGATGGGATAGTATTTTTCAACTCTGTAATGAGCATCTAAACTCTCTTTCTGCATTAAATCATTCGCCATATTTCAAAGTCTTCGAAGAAGAGACGTTAGCCTGGGAAGACAAATTAACGCGTATTCATTTATTATTTGACTCGTGGATAGATGTCCAGCGTCAATGGGTATATCTTGAAGGGGTATTCAGTAGCAATGCCGATATTAGGCATATTTTACCTATCGAGTCATCGAGATTTCAACACGTCAACTCGGAACTATTTGTAATTCTGAAGAAAGTTTATAAATCACCCCTGATACTGGACGTTGTAAACATCCCAGATATTCAGGATTCGATTGAAAGATTACTTGACTTGTTCAATAAAATTCAAAAAGCCTTAGGTGAATACCTGGAAAAGGTGCGTCAGAATTTTGCAAGGTTCTATTTTGTAGGTGACGAAGATCTATTAGAAATTATTGGTAATTCGAAAAATATTAGTATAGTAGAAAAGCATATGAAGAAAATGTTTGCTGGTATCGCAGGATTGATTTATGATACAGAAAATGACCTAATTATAGGGATTCGATCGAAAGAAGGAGAAGAAGTTACACTTGCCACTCCGATTTCTTTGCAAAGCAGCTCGACTGTCACAGATTGGCTTTATCAGCTTGAATATGAAGTTAAACTAACTTTATCAAGTTGTCTCTCCCCTGCAATCAAATCATACACAAATTTGATATCAAATGAGGTTATCTCTCTGCAGGAACTAATGGCTTGGGTTACTCAAACCCCAGCTCAAATAGGTTACTTGTCGTCTCAAGTATACTGGACTCGTAGTATTGAATCTGCATTTTTATCTAAAGCTCCTTTATCTAACTTGAAAATTAAGATCCTTGATCTGCTGAAGCACTTGGCTGGTATTGTTCTCGAAAAAATAAGTCACCTCGATCGTCAAAAATACCAGGGCCTGATCACTGAACTTATTCATCAAAGAGATATTTTGAATATTTTGGAACTAAGCAAAACGACTAATGATCAAAACTTCATGTGGAAATCACAAATGAGATTCTACTATTACGAAGACTATTTACCTTTGAAGAGATTGGAGGTAAAACACGCTAATGCTACGTTCGAATATGGATTTGAATACCTTGGTGTACAGGAGAAACTTGCGGTTACTCCTCTTATTGATAAATGTTTCTTGACTATGACTCAAGCTTTGAATCAGGGATTAGGAGGTTCACCTTTTGGACCTGCGGGTACTGGTAAAACCGAATCCATCAAGGCACTGGGACAACAACTTGGTAAGTTTGTTTTGGTCTTCTGTTGTGATGAATCCTTCAATTTTCATGCACTAGGTCGTATTCTATTAGGTATCTGTCAAGTTGGTGCCTGGGGCTGTTTTGATGAATTCAATAGGCTGGAAGAGAGTATGCTAAGTGCCGTTTCTTCGCTGATAGAAAATATCGAGCTGGGATTAAAGGCTAGAAGAACATGTGAGAGGGCAAGTATTGAGCTTATCGGAAGAACATTTGAGCTAAATTCTTCAACCGGCATATTTGTGACCATGAATCCAGGTTATGCTGGTAGATCCACTTTGCCGGGTAATCTCAAAAGATTATTCAGAAGCTTTTCTATGACCAAGCCGGATAAGGAACTAATTGCTGAAGTGGTTCTTAACTCTCAAGGGTTTATACAGGCATCACTAATTTCCAAGAAACTGGTCCCATTCTTCGAAGCATTATCTAAAGACCTTACCGACCAAATTCATTACGATTTCGGACTTCGTGCCTTGAAAAACGTTTTAGTTAGTTGCGGTAGATTAAAGAGAAATCTTTTGCACGAAAACGATACATGCAATGTAAATTCAGGTGAGTTAGAGATAGTAGTTCAAAGTCTTAGAGAAACTGTGTGGCCGAAGCTGGTTGAGGAAGATAGTACGAAATTTATAAAGTAAGTAGCTATACGCACCATTGACTTCAACATTGTCGAATTTTGAAAAGTTTTACCGAATTTTACTAACAAACTAAATTTTTAATAGTCTTGAGGAGGAATATTTTAGTGGGATTGAATATAACAGTTCTAATATAATGAAGTTGACGGATGCAATACATCTATCGGCTAGAGAGATGGGGTTCGAAGCTAGCGAGTCGTGGGCTAGAAAAGTTGTTCAGTTATATCAGATGAGCGAGATACATCACGGTATTATGCTGGTTGGATCTTCTGGGTCTGGTAAAAGTTCTGTGATCTCAACTCTGTTCAACTCACTGAACTCAATAGAAAAGGTGAAAAATGTTACTCATGTTATTGACGCCAAGGTGATGTCAAAAGAGGCTCTTTATGGTACTCTTGATTCAACAACTGGAGAATGGAATGACGGTCTATTTACGAGCATTTTAAGAAAAATCAACGAAAATCTTCGAGGAGAGAATTCAACACGTCATTGGTTCATTTTTGATGGTGATGTCGATCCAGAATGGGTAGAAAACCTTAACAGTGTTCTTGATGACAATAAAATTTTAACGTTACCGAATGGTGAAAGACTGATCTTACCGACGAATTCAAAACTTCTTTTTGAGGTTGAGAACTTAGATTTTGCTACCCCAGCAACGATTAGTCGTTGTGGTATGATTTGGTTTGATTCGGGTGTAGTAACGTCTGATATGTACGTTAAGTTTTATTTATGTCAGCTTAAGAATATCAGATTTAACGATCTAGAAGATGATATTCCAGTCGGTGTTAAGCCCGGGTTAAGAATTCACGACCTGCAAACTGAATTTGTCTCTACTGTGTGTGGGGTTCTGACACCGGAGATGATAAATAGTATTTCCTCGGAGGCAATCAAGATGCAACATATCATGGAATTTAGCAACCCCAGAGCCCTGAAGTCACTTTTCAGTTTGATCAGTTCATCATGTTTGAGATTATTGACTTTTGTAGTGCAGAATATTGATTTCCCTCCTGAAAGATCTCAGAGGCATGAATTTTTGCTTAAGGCTGTTATGCTAGCAATTGTTTGGGCTTTCACTGGGGATTGTCCACTCTCTGATCGGCAAAAATTTGGACAATTCGTTTGCAAACTACCTGTGTTTAGTTTAGTTTCACCACTAGATGATCAGAGATCTTTGATCGACTATGATATAGCGTTGCCATCGTGTGAATGGATTCCTTGGAGCTCAAAAGTTGAAAGTATTGACTTGGACACTCATTCAATTGTTGGCGCTGACGTGATTATTCCAACAATAGATACAGTTCGGCATGAAAATCTGATATATAATCTTCTCGATGAACATAGGCCTCTTATTTTGTGTGGTCCTCCTGGTTCAGGAAAAACAATGATGTTGTTCGGTGCTTTGAGGAAAGCCCCAAATATTGATGTTGTGGGGCTGAACTTTTCAAGCAATACTACTCCTGAACTATTGACCAAGACACTAGAGCAGTACTGTGAGTACAAGAAAACTTTGCATGGTATCACTCTATCGCCAACAAGAATTGGACGTTGGTTGGTACTATTCTGTGACGAAATAAACCTTCCCAGCTTAGATAGGTATGGCACCCAAAGAGTTATATCTTTTCTTAGGCAGCTGATTGAAAAGGGTGGATTTTGGAGGGCAAACGATAAACAGTGGGTAACTCTCTCAAGAGTGCAATTTGTGGGTGCTTGTAATCCCCCTACTGATGTTGGTCGAAGCAAGCTTTCGGCCAGATTTCTTCGACATCTAAATGTGATAATGGTTGATTATCCAGGAAGGGAATCACTTCAGAAAATCTATGGCACGTATGTTGCTTCCATACTGAAGACAGTTCCACCTTTGAGGAAGTACATGGGACAGCTGACTGATTCAATGGTGGATTTCTATACGGAGACGTGTAAAAACTTCAATACTGAAATGCATCCACATTATATATATTCTCCTAGAGAACTTACGAGATGGTGCAGAGGTATCTACAAATCTATTATGCCGCTTGACTCATTATCGTATGAGGGTTTGATACGTATATGGGCTCATGAAGCTATCAGATTGTTTAACGATCGTCTTGTATCTGAAAGTGACCGGTTTTGGTCGGAGGATTTGTTAAAAACTGTCGCTGAGCGTCATTTTATCAACTCCAACTTGGAAGTAGCTTTGCAGGATCCTATTCTCTATTCTAGCTGGTTGACAAAAGAATATCTTCCAGTTGATAGAGAGACTTTGAGATCATTCATTGAAGCTCGGATGAAGGTATTCTGTGAAGAGGAACTGGATACCCCATTAGTATTGTTTGATGAAATTCTGGATCATGTTTTACGGATAGATAGAGTTATGAGACAGCCTCAAGGTCATATGATTTTAATTGGGGTAAGTGGCTTTGGGAAATCTACCTTATCTAGATTCGTTGCCTGGATTAACGGTTTTAAGGTATTCCAGCTTAAAGTTCACAGAAAGTATAATTCAGAAAATTTTGATAATGATTTGAAGCTTATCTTAAGGTGCGCAGGTTGCGAAGGAGAAAAAATATGCTTCATTGTAAATGAGGAGAGTGTTGTTTCTTCTGCCTTCCTAGAAAGAATGAATACCTTATTGGCAAATGCTGAGGTACCTGGTTTGTTTGAGGGAGATGATCATCTTTCTTTAATGATCGCATGTAAAGAAGGTGCACAACGGGACGGTCTTATGTTAGACACTAACGATGAACTTTACAAATGGTTCACTCAGCAAATCGCTAAAAATTTACATGTGATCTTCACTATGAACCCTCCAGGTGATGATTTCTATTCTAAGGTTGCCACTTCACCGGCATTATTTAATAGATGTGTCATTAACTGGATGGGTGATTGGTCTCAAAAATCGATGTATCAAGTTGGAAAGGATTTGACAAACAAACTCGATTTAAATAACTCGTCTTACACTGCTCACAGCTCATTAAGTTTCACAGAAATGATTGGTAGGAATATCGCCTCTTATAGAGATACAATCAATGGCGTCATGGTTCTCATGCATACAATAGTTAGCCGGATCCATCTCCAGCCAGGTAGTCAAAAAGTCACTACTACTCCTGGTGACTTTTTAGATTTTGTTTACCAATTTACTAAAACCTATTTTATTAAACGTGAAGAACTTGATGATCAGCAGAGACATTTAAATGCTGGCCTAGATAAACTAAGAGAAACATTTATCAAAGTGAAGGAACTAAAATCAGAGTTAGCTGATAAGAAAATTTTGTTGACGGCAAAAAATGCTGAGGCGAATATAACCTTAAGACAAATGATCTCAGGGCAGAATGAAGCGGAAAGAAAGCGTGAAGCCTCACTGAAACTTCAAGAATCTCTAGAAATTCAGGAGCATCGAATAAGCACAAGACAAGAAGAGGTCAGACGTGATCTTGAAGCAGCTGAACCGGCCGTTTTAGAAGCACAACGAAGTGTTAGCAATATCAAAAAGCAACATTTGACTGAAGTCCGTTCCATGATTAATCCGCCGGAAACTGTTAAGCTAGCCTTGGAGGCCGTTTGTACGCTGTTGGGTTATAGAGTCACTCAATGGAGAGAAATCACGCCTATTATCCGTCGTGATGATTTTATTGCAAGTATTGTTAACTACGACAATGAAGCTCAAATGACGCCGGAGTTGAGATCCGTAATGGAGCGCCGATACCTCTCTAATCCCAACTTCAATTTTGAGTCCGTTAACCGTGCCAGTAAAGCATGTGGTCCATTAGCGCTGTGGGTACATGCCCAAGTTTATTATGCAGCTATACTTGAGAAAGTTGGGCCCCTCAGAGATGAAGTTATAGCCTTGGAAGAGGCTGCTACAACTACTAGAGCTCAAGCTCAGGCTATTACTGATATGATTAATGAGTTAGAAGAAAACATTGAACAGTATAAGGATAATTACGCCTCGTTAATAAGTGAATCACAAGACATTAAACATAATATGGAGTCGGTTGAGACACGTGTAAACAGAAGTATGAAATTAATCGAAAATCTCTCGGCCGAAAAAGAACGTTGGAGTAAAAGCATTAAGGAATTTGAGACAATAATGGATTCTCTTCCCGGTGATTGTCTTCTGAGCAGTGCCTGCCTGGCTTATTCAGGCTACTATGACCAGCACGATAGAATTATTTTACTTGGACTTTGGAAAAAACAATTAACAGATTTCGCAATCATATATCGCGATACTAATTCAATTGTTAATTATTTGAGTACTGCTGAAGAGAGGCTTGAATGGCATTCGAATGCACTTCCGATCGACGATTTGTGTGTAGAGAACGCAATAATGCTCAAGAAGTTCAATAGATATCCTTTTATTATTGATCCTACCAGTAGAGTAACTGATTATCTTGTGAATGGGCATCCCAGCGGTCGACTTGCTGTAACTAGTTTTCTTGACGACTCATTCATTAAGCATCTTGAAAGTGCCCTTCGTTTTGGTAACGCAATATTGATTCAAGATTCCGAACATTTAGATCCTATCATTAATCAAGTTTTAAACAAGGAGTATCAGCATACTGGTGGTAGAACGCTTGTGAGACTTGGAAAACAAGATGTTGATTTTACACCAACTTTTGAGTTATATCTTATGACACGTGATCCCACGTTCATCGCATCACCGTTTGTCTGTAGTAGAACCACTCTTATTAACTTCACAATTACTAATAGTAGTCTAGAGAGGCAATCGCTGAATCAAGTTATGCAGGCTGAAAGACCCGATATTCAGGAAAAACGGAATGAATTGACAAGACTTCAGGGAGAGTATAGTGTTCATTTACGTCAATTAGAAAAGGATCTACTATACTCCTTAAGCAACTCCGAAGGAGGTATTCTTGAAAACGATAATCTAGTTGCAACATTGGAAAAACTGAAAGTAGAAGCGGAAGAGGTCTCCATCAAAATTGGTGAGTCTGATCAAGTCATGGAAACTGTCGAAATTGTTTTCCAGGAGTACGAATCCTTGTCACTTGTCTGCAGTTCAATATATTCGGTTTTAGAACATATTTCTTGTTTAAATCATTATTACCAGTTTTCTTTGGAATATTTCCTAGGTATCTTCACGCTGGTTTTAGAAAAAAGAAATACTGTAGAAATGATGACAAGTGCCAACAGTCGAGTAAGTTTTTATATCATAACTCTTTATCAGGAAGTTATTCAAAAGACTATTCCATCCCTCCTCCATCGTGATAAAGTAGTCTTCTTGCTTCTTTTAGCTCGTTCCTATTCTACCGAACTTGATATGGAAGCGTTTGATTATCTCTTTAAGCCGCTTGATTCAAATCTTGATATTTCTGAAGTTCTTGTGGAATTAAGTAATATCAAAATATTTTCAGATATTAAGAACTTAAATGCAGAATTGTTAACCGCATTCAAATCTCATGGCGATGTGAGCCCACTTATTTCTGAAATCGTTTATGAACCGATATCTGATATGAATAAGACGTTATATGCATGTATTTTACTAAAACTCCTGAAGCCCGATTCATTTTACAACGCTATTGAATCCCTATGTCAAGCCATATTTGGTATGGAGACTTTCTATAGCCAAATGGATGGCTTCAGTTATGTTATTGATCAAGTTAACTCCGAGATCCCAATTATCATGTGCTGTGAACCTGGGTATGAAGCCAGTTTTAAGCTAGCCGCTATTGTTGAAGCTAAAGATATAAATTCCCATACTATTTCTATGGGATCTTACGAAAGTCAGGGGCTCGCAGAAGCGGCTATAAGAAATGCGTCCAGAAATGGTTATTGGGTTTTTGTTCAAAATGCGCACTACTCTATGGCCTGGTTGAAGTATCTTGACAAAACTCTTCAATCTTTGAAACCGCATCCAGATTTCAGATTATTTCTGACGGTTGAAAACAACACCAAGGCGCCGATAACACTCTTAAGACGATCAAGAACTGTTATGTTTGAACGTCCTCCGGGTATAAAGGCTAGTATGTTGGGATCTTTCTCAAGTACCAGTGATTCTATTAACCTTAAATCACCAATTGAAAAAGGAAGGTTACTCTTCCTTCTGTCATGGCTTCACGCCATTGTGTCAGAGCGAACAAGATTTATGCCATTAGGGTGGTCTAAAGATTATGGATTCAATGATTCTGAGTATGAGCAGGGTGTTGTGATCATTAACGAATGGGTTGATCTAGTATCAACGGGTCGATCAAATATCTCCCCTTCATCAATCCCCTGGGATGCAATTCGAACGCTTCTTATTGATACCGTTTATGGCGGTAAAATTGACCAAATAGATGATTATTCCAGTCTTTCGTCTCTTGTATTCTCCATTTTCAAACCTGAAGCCTTCAATATCGATAGTTTACTAGTCGAGGGAAGTGAGCCATTGATGGTTCCCGAGGGTAGTAGCAACGATGTGTTTTTATCATGGATAAATCAGCTACCTGAGCATGAAAGCCCAGTTTGGCTTGGTCTTGATTCTGAAGCTGAGAGTGTTATGTTAATTATAGAGGGTGATGCAGTCGTCTCAAAGGTAAATGCATTGCTGGATACAATGCTTTCCAATTAATGGATCTTTGATCTTTAAGCAAATGACTGTTTAGCAAGCGTTGGCAGAAGTTTCTTTAATCTACCCTTTTCTTAGTAGTACTTGTAATATTTTTTTCTTTTTCCATCATTTTCTTATTTTGTTTGTTATTGTTTTTTGGATATATATATTACTCCTAATTTATTTTCATTTTTTATTGTTTTTCTATGGGTTCAAAAAAGTGTTAGATATATTTTCTTGGGAAAGAAATTTATTATTAAAAATACAAAATATAATATTATAATGAACTTAAGGCTCCTTAAATCAATCAGGGCAAAAAGTTGCCGATAAAAAAAATCTATAGGAAATGTGTAAATCTAGTATACAAAAGGTTAAGGATTAGAAATTGTGAAATATTATCATCCTGGAATTTTTTCTAATAAAAAATGGAAGATGTAATTCACGTTATGCAGGGCGTGGCGAAAGCCAGAAGTTTAATAAATCTCAAACCTCAGCCATCTCGACTGGACTTGGACCATTTTATTTTCTTGGTAATTCTTTTCCAGTGGCTTTGGCTGGACGCATCAGATGACTGGGATGAACCAGAATCCGATGTTATATGATCCACGTTAAAGTGGGAAGAGCTTGAAGATGATTTTTTGAAATTCTGCAAAACAGAGGATACTGGCAAGCTTGAGGATAGAGATAACTCATTAATTGACGAATTATTTGAGTCCATAGCCATGTTATTTTCGAATGTATTTACAGCGATGGGCTTGAGATTTCTTTCGTTGTTAGCCATTATTGACCTTTCAGTTTCTAACTGAAAGCTGCCAAAAGGCGTCCTTACTGAAGGGATAGAAACCTCAAGATTAAGAAGTTTTTCAGTAGATCTCATAGCCTTAAATGAAGAGTATCCGGGTGAATTGAGTTGTGAAGGCTTCAGCAAGCCCTTTTGGTCGTTTTTGGATATAGCGAGATTACGATTCGAGGAAAAGCTCTCAAAAGTATTTTCGAGACTCTCATGCTGATTTGAAAATGTGGACTCATAAAACGGGGCCAACAAAAAGTCTGCTGGTGATGAAGATGAGGCCAGTGAAGATGTCAAATTTGATGTTGTCTTGATATTTTGCCTGGAAACCTCCTTGTCATTGGACCAAAAGTTGGTATTATTCTTTTTTATTGAGCATATGAACCCCATGTAAGCGTTTTCTTTTATCAAAATCTTAACAACTTTACAAGCTGTCGCGAAATCACTTGGGCTAGGAGAATTCATATGTTCGTCTTCGAGTGTAGCATCAGTTAACGCTATGAGTCGTTCCTTTACATCAACTGGCAAATTTAGCTCTTTAAAGCCATTGACATTTATATATGTATCAATTATTCTTTTCCAAAATTTCTTCAATTGAAATTGTGAGTACTTGGTTGAAATGAAGCATTCTTCATATCTCTGTGTATCT
This sequence comes from Nadsonia commutata, assembly GCA_030563525.1. Classification (NCBI taxonomy): domain Eukaryota; kingdom Fungi; phylum Ascomycota; class Dipodascomycetes; order Dipodascales; genus Nadsonia; species Nadsonia commutata. The sequence continues at coordinate 97,265 of JAKUCD010000010.1, forward strand.
AAAATAAATTCAAGAGTCTCTAGGCAATGCAGTTGAGACATATATGCCATAAATGATGTTAAATTGTAAGGCGAAGGCAATTTATCGGCCAAGATCTCTTCTAGAGATGGTTCTTTCGTTGTGGTGTTGGTGCGGCGGTTTATTAGGGGTGAATCAATTTTATTATCAAGTATAGATTCAGATACCTGACTAAGAAATAAAATCGAGTCTGGATTGAGATTACCGGATGCATTGTAGCTGTCGTTGCTACCACTTACGCAAGAATCATAAGAATGTGAAGCGGATAGTGAAGAATTAAAGTTGTTACCGAAGGATCGAATTTTTTCGCCAGTGGCTTCTTCCGAACAATTTCTATAACAGGCAATATTCAATTCATTTTTTATTAGAAGTCGAGAAGAGTTATGAACCAAATTAGGTATTGTGATGAACGGATCTTCATCGTAATTAGGCGATATTACTGATGGTGTAGGCGATTTCGCAATATAATCAGCAGCAGAAGCTGCTGCTGCTAGCGAATCATCTGTAGCTCTATTGTCCATGCTTCGACTATTATAAGCATCAGAATTGGGCATAGGACTCATAGAAGAGTCATTAAATGCTATATTTTGAGCATTATTCAAGTGGGCAAAATTTAAGAGTGAAAGGTGTGGAACAGGCAATGACTTCGAAAGAGATGACGTATTGTTACGATTATAGTCTGAGGATGATGAATTAATCATGATATATTAGGGTCAATTAAATCAAATGAAGAAGCCAGTTATTCGATTATTACTGACTTCGAGTATGTCATGCTTTGCAACAAATGTGGTTCCGATTACTGATATAAGATTCTTGGCGATAGTATAAGTATTAAAAGAGCGATTTAAGATTAATATATCTGTTTATATATATATATATGGGTGCGAGTGTTTTGAATTGGCAAAGTTAATCAACAAAAGCTAATTTCGAAAAAACTTTGTTACCGATAAAAAAAACTTTGCAGGACGTCAGGGTTCTAGAAGAAGGTAAATGAGCTTAGTAATAACTTAGTAACTCTATTTTCTTCTCGAACACTGACCTGCATAAAAGAAGTCATTTATCGGATCTTGAACTAAAAATATTTTTTTAGTAACACCCAGATCTAACTTTGGTTCCGACAGCTACAATCACTTGTTCTGTACACACTATTCTTACCTAGATATCTATTAGAATTAATAATAGTGTTTTTTGTCTACTCAGTTATGAAAATGATTGAAGTATACATTTTTGATGTATTGGTTTTCAAATGGGAAAAAAAACATATTCTTTTATTATATACTTGATATTTTAGTCTTATAGAAATAAAAAGCAAAAGCTGGAAAAAGAATAAATAAGATTTAGGTTCTGGTATAGCAAATAATAATACCAGACCATTAAATATAAAAGATAAAAATGGCTATTAATAGAGCATGGATATACGTACTTGATAGATACGTGTTAATATATCATTAAAAGGAGATTGTGAGAAAAAAGCGTGAAAAAGTTAAAACTGAATCAAAGAGTTCAACGGGCTCAAACCATATTAATTAATGGAATTGATCAAAGAGGCACGACAAACCTACTCATTTACCTTTAATTCACTGATTTCAGTGGTCGTAGCATTTAAGCCCATTACGTTGAGGAATAAATTCAAGTTTGCTATCTTTTGATGAGCAAGTTCAGGAGAAAGTAACTTGGCTTCATTCATGGTACCAAAAATTGAATCTCTAACTTCATCCACCATAATTCTTTGGTGTTCAAGCTTAGCCGCTAAGGCTAGAGACGCCAAAAATTGCCAAACGTAAGAATCATCAATTGAGTTGTTAGAGGGGAAAATGGAACTCAAATGACCGTGTAAAGATCTGAATAAATTATTGAAGGTGGTATTCCACAGTTCTAATTCTGACTGGGTAACACTTCCTTCTTGCGAGATCAGTTCAGCACGAGAAATAAAAACTGTCAAAAAAGCAAGACCCGTTTTTGTAGTAGCGATATGCGAGATATCATTACGATCCATCAAAATGCCTAATAAGCCAACAACAATGCTGTAACTAGCATCTGAGATATAGTGTACAAGAGGAGGTAAAACAGTTTGAGAGAAAAGCTCAATCGATTCACGAACTCTTAATGGAAGGTCATTATGATAATCATTAGCACTCTTTACAACATTGGCATAAGAGCCTTGTCTGATAACATCAAGAGAGCTCATATGAGCAACAATCATAGTGAGAATAGTAAGACGCTGCTCCTTGTTAATATGTCTAAAAATACGAGGAATGAGTTTCATACCCTTATTATAGCTCAACATAGCAATAAAAGGATGAACTTGTAATGAGCCCTCTACTGCATCAAAGGGAACCATAATCTGGAGGGCATCCCAGAGTTCTTCAAGCAGGCTCTTCATTTTATCTTGCCACTCTTTGAAATCATCACGGCTGATATCAGCTTGCGGGGCGGTTCTTTCGGTATTTTCAAGTTGAAGTAAAATGCTATAAACCTTTTCAATACTGTAAAGGGGACCCTTCTTATCATTACTAGTGCTTCTTGGAGTACCAGGAAGTGCGCTAGCACTATTGAAAGCGGCTCCACTAACACCAGACTTAATAGTAGGCGAAAGGGTAGCAGGACCTTCAACAGAAGCTAAAAGAAGTTCATTGGCGCTATCATTGGTAGAAACACCAGTAATCCCCTCATTAGAGGAGGGTTTATTGATTTTCAAAGCTTGACGAGGTGCCTTACCACTTGTAGTAGTAATATTACCTAAAGAACCTTCAAAAACGAATAAACTCTTTTTAGGATGTTGCTTGACGTAAGCAACTGCTCTCTGGACTTGTTGTTGAAGTCTTTCTAAAGGACTGTCATTCCGGCCTCTATAACGACCGCCACGATTACCGCCACGCTGTTGGAAAACATAAGCTTGAGCAATATCGTTATTGGGAATTTGAGATTGTTGAGGGTTGTGACGTGACTGGATAGCGGTGTGGACACGGTAATAAAAGTCTTCGTTATAAGAATCGTCAGTTACAAATTGGGCCAATTGCATTCTCATAACGTAATCCTTATCCTTGTGATTCATAAGATTATTATACTTTGAAACATCTGAAAGTTTTTTACTCTTACGGATAACCTTTCCTTGATCAGCAGCTGCTACAGCCATATCTTGATTACGAATCTCCGCAAGTGGCTGGACGGGAGTTCTATTAGCTTGTTCAGGCTGATAAGGGATTTGAGGAGGATGGGGACCTCCAGGGTGTTGAGAACCAAGTTGGCCCCCTTGTTGTGGCTGTTGATTGACGACATGTAAGGGCATAGGAGGGAGGTTCATTTGTTGAAATGGGGGTTGCATCATTTGAGGAGGGAACTGAAAATTGGGATCATTGGGATTGGATAAGGGGGGGAATTGCATGTGAGGGGGGAACTGTTGAAATTGATGGGGAGGGGCATATTGGCCAGGCAAAGGGAGAGGGGGTTGTTGAAACTGATTTTGTTGAAGAGAAGCGGCTCTAAGTTGGGCCTCAACCTCTTCAAGAGAAAGAATTTTGCCAGGATGGCCAGAGTTACCGGTAGGATCAAAATTACCATGGTGAGTGTTATTGAGTTCAAAATTATTCATATCATAAGTACCAGTTTCAAAGTCGTTTGTTCCTAGTTTATGAGCTTGATCGGCCGCACCCCATAGAGAGGCAATTGGCTGAAGGCTTGGGATACCAGATTGATTTGATTGAGGATGTTGGGGACGATAGTTGTTGTTAGTATCAGCAGTATTTGATGACGGCATTCCAAACTCAAAATCGGTTCCTACATCATTTCGAGCGAACGAGCCAAATGTTTCATCATTAAAATCATCACCAGATTCCTGAAGCTGTTGCTCAAGTCCGTTATAGGTATCATCGAAAGTATACTCTTTCGCCTCAACATCTGTTGGTGCATTTTCAAAGCCAAAAAAAGACATTAGAAATTAATTACTTTTCAGACGAAAATAACAATCAAGTACACAATGTTATAAGAAATAAAGAGTTAAGATATATTTAAATAGATGACAATTGACAATCGGGTAGGCGTATTATATAAAATTAGCAATTGATGGCGAAAAAAAGCTCTAAGAAGCAATTCAAGGACAATAATACAAGCAATGTCCGCTAATGTAAAGTACGTTCGATCGAGTGGTGAGATAAGTATGTCACCGCGCTCTGACCCCGTTCATCACAGGAAAAACTGCAGCAGAAGAAGCCGCAAGGCACCTCCAGCGTATATTAAAGTCTTATCTGCGTATATGTGGGCACATGTGGTACATCGATATTTTAAAGGCTAATAAACGATTTAATTGAAGTGGCATCAAAGAATTTGATGATTGAACAAAATTGGTATGATGAGGTCCTATTAATAGAGATTAAAATTACTCATTAATCTTCTATTTTTCTCTTTTCTCTAATTAGTTCTTTTTCAAAAAACAGATTTTTTGGGTTGAAGCCTACTTTTGATATTTTCTCCTTAAAACTGCAAAAACCTAAAATTCTTTAATAAATTTGATTAGTAAAAAAGAAAAAATAGTTATGTGGCTTATTACGATATGTGCTTATAGCAGATTGAAGATAGGTCTAGATAACTTCATCTCACTGTAACCTTAAATTGTTGGAAATGTTAATATTTGAATTCGTAAGAATCCCAATCCCAGATCGCACATACATTAGAGCGCAATTTCTATCCCACACCTTTTCTATCCCACACTTCGATAAGACAACACACTGTTATTATATTCCTAGGATTCAAAGAATGTCTTTAGAAAGTGTTGAGTTAAACAAAGGTGTCCATTCAATAATCATTATCCGCACAATTAAAGATTTACGGGAATGGAAGCGTGAGCGTCTTTTAGCGTCTGAAAATGTGGGATTTGTTGCAACCATGGGTGCTTTACATGAGGGACACCTGTCCTTAGGTAAGTCCATTTAGAGAAATTTGTTCATAAAATTTATGCCCAGTGGTTAGTTGGTATTTCAAACCATGATATCCGTTTGTATGATTGAGCTTGGTGCATATATGGGAATGTGCTGCTAGCCCCGCCAGTGTCAAATACAAGGTTTTAACTGACTCGCTCTGTATATATAATGGTACTCTTCCTAATTAATTCTAACCTCTTTTGGCCCGTTTTTTTGAATAGTTGCGAGCTCTTTGAAAGAAAATGATGCTACGATTGTGTCTATATTTGTGAACCCTGCCCAATTTGCACCAGGTGAAGATCTGGACGCTTACCCAAGAACCTTTGCCGAAGATTTGAAGTTATTAGCCTCGCTACCCAAATCTAAAATATCCAATCGGGGCGTGGATGCGGTATTTGCTCCATCGGTATCAGAAATGTACCCTTCTGGTGTCACGCTTGATGTTTCTCAACAAAAAGGTGCGTTTGTAGAAGTTAAAGGCTTAAGTCATCAGCTTGAAGGGTCAGTCAGGCCAGCTTTCTTCCGCGGTGTAGCAACTGTAGTAACCAAATTACTGAACGCAGTTCAACCGGACAGAGCATACTTTGGCCAGAAGGATATTCAACAAACTGTGGTGATCAAACGTATGGTTAAGGATTTACTTATTCCAACAACCATCTGCATTGTACCGATTGTGAGGGAAGAGAGCGGCTTAGCCATGAGTTCAAGAAATGAATACCTTTCTGATGATATTAGACGGAACCAGGCTCAGTTATTGTATAAAGCTTTGGCCGAAGGTGAAAAGCTTTTTGTCAATGGCGCTTCCAAGTCTGAGGAACTTCTGGCTGCTATTCATCAAGTTTTCGATGACGCAGCAGATGATTTTAAAGTGATTGTAGAGTATATATCATTAGCTGATAAAGCGAGCTTAGAGGAGCTTGTCACGATTGAGCATGGAACTGGTGCAATTCTCAGTGGTGCCATTAGAATTCCCAATAAATCTGGTGGAATGACCAGAATTATTGACAATATTTTATTAGACTAAATCAGCATATGTACATAAGATTAATAAAATATCTAGATACCAGATTGAACGCAATTTACAAGTTGAAACTAAAATCGCTTTCTTCGTCTGTTAAGCAGAACCTTTGCGCTTCCACCTGAATTTATAATAGATTTAGACTCTTCAGACGAAAGCTTCTGTCCCAATTTTTCTTTAGCTTTCTCAAAATTCTCCCTATCTCTTTCCAATTCCTTTTCCAACTGTACTCTCTTCGAAAACGCATACTCATTTTTCACAGTACCATCTTTATCGTAACCTTTTTGCTTAATACTATAGAAAACACCTCCGAAGTCAGCTAGCCAGTGAGGATCAACGGCAGTAACGGTAGACATATACTCTTTAGAAGTTAATACCAATTCATGGTAAACAACATACTCCGGTAGATATCCTAATCCGTAAAGTGCTGAAGTAGGATGCAATTGCATAGCCACACTTGTTCGTAGATTGGAATACTGCCCTAAGCCTTTCAGTTTTGCTGATTGATGGAAGTAACCGCTACATATACATTTCCTAACGATATCCCAATCAGTACCACAAGAGACCATATAAAACCTAGATTTTTGCATAATTGATGCTAGTTGATCCCGAACATCTTTCGCCCGCTTTAGTGATTTTGAGTGCAAAAAGTGTCGGGCACACCAAACATCTGAGTACCTATTGGATTTCCATTGGGTATATACATGTAATAAAGTTAGATGATCGGATTCCGCAACAAAGAACTTTTCCCTTGCTGCATCAGACTCTTCAATTTTTTCCTTTGGTCGGTAAAATACATTTGGTACTGATAGCATGGAAACAATGGTTAATATTTCTTCCGCGCATTGGAATTCCAATGACATAATGAGTAACTTTGATAATGAAGGCTCCATGGGAAACAGAGCCATTTTTTGACCTAAAGAAGTTAAATTACCTAAATTATCGAGTGCTCCAAGAGACCAGAGCTCATACATCGACGAGTTCAAAGTTGCAGTGGGAGGACGATCCATGAACGCAAAATCATCAAGATCCTTAACACCTACCGATTTCAACAACAAAATAGTATTGGAAAGATTTGTACGCTGAATTTCGGGAATTGTTTGAACATACATTTCTTCTTTTTCTGCTTGCTCCGTATAGAGACGGTATGCTACACCTTTGCCTGTTCTACCGGCACGACCTGACCTTTGTCCAGCGTTCGCCTGAGAAATAGGCGTCACCAATAAAGTATCCATGCCAAGTTTGGGATTATAAACTTTCAGCTTTGAATACCCACAGTCCACCACATATGATATACCATCAACAGTTAATGATGTTTCAGCAATATTAGTGGCCACAATGACCTTTCTCACACCGTTCTTTGCCTTATTAAAAATCTTTGCCTGCAGATCTGCTGGCATTTGAGAGTAAATCGGAAGTATTTCTAATTTTGGAGGATTATCTAAAATACCCATCCTTTCCTTTAATACATCGCAAGTACATTCAATATCTTCCTGACCCGTCATAAAGACTAGAATGTCCCCAGGACCAGACTGTAAATGAATGATAAGAATTTGTTTAACAGCAGCATCTACGTAATCTTCGACCGGTGATTTATGATGAAGTACTTCCACCGGGAAAGTTCTACCAGGAATAATAAACGAAGGGGCACCACCAAAATATTTAGAGAAACGATCTGCAGACAGGGTCGCAGATGTAATAATTAACTTCAAATCTCGTCTTCGAGGTAAAACAGTTTTAAATAAACCCATCAGGACATCAGTGTTTAAAGCACGCTCGTGAACTTCATCCATAATAACACAAGAATACTTGTCGAGATTTGCATCAACGATAGATTCTCTGAGAAGAACACCATCAGTCATGTACTTAATTTTTGTTTTTGAGGATGTTCTATCTTCGAAACGAATTGAGTAACCAACTTCTTCCCCCAGTCTAACGTCCATTTCAGCACTAACTCTTTCTGCCACACTCATGGCTGCGACACGACGAGGTTGAGTACAGCCGATCATACCTCGTTTGGCATAGCCTTCTTCATAAAGAAATTGAGTCAACTGAGTAGTTTTACCCGAACCTGTTTCACCAATGATAACAACAACTTGATTATCACGTATTACCTGTAATATCTGCTCACGAACAGCAAAAGCAGGTAAAAATTGCCTTTGCTCCTTCAAACTCTTTTCTTTACTAAAAGTACTAGAACCTTCGCTACCTTGGCTAACCAGTTTTTTATTACCAATCGAATCGCCAAATTTATTGTCACTGATTAACTCACCATTCTCATCGAGCTTAGCCTTATTCCCATAATCATCGGTTTTGGTTCCATCCAAAATACTTTCGTTGACACCAAGAACATTACCAATGGCCGTACCTGCGAGACTAGAAGCTTCAGTCACTTGCTTTTTCCGATCTTTCAAGCCTCGCCGTTCCCGGACCAACATACTACCCTTTCGCGAAATAACTGACATATCACTCTGAGGATCCACAACAGCAGAAACCATCTCCTTCTGTTTCGTGAAAACCAAATCAGCATCCAAAAAAGGAGGAATAAGATGATGAACATAAAGATGTACTCTGTTCTCATTATCATCAACGAAATCGGTATCAACATCACCCTGTTGCACAGTGCCCGAAGTTAACAGACGGTTACGTTCCCATATATCAGAATCTTTCTGCTTGTCACGAGCCCTAGCTGACATTCTCTTTGCAATTTTCTTTTCTAATGAACTCTCTTCTTGTCCATAAGATGGCCCGTCGCCAAATGGATTATGCACCTCGTCGCCGGCAGTGTGACCATATTCATCAGCCATATACCAATCTCGATCCAATGACTCTAGTACTTCTTGATCATAAGCATCACTTTCACCAATTTTTGATTCGAAACCAATCTCATTAGACTCATCATTGCTTTGCAAAACCCTTACCACAGACAAACCATGACGTGCTTCAGAACTTGTTTCCGCATAAGATTTTGAAGAAGTAGAAGAGTTTTCCGAGTTAAGAGAGTTAAAAGGTTGAAGATGTAAATGGTCAGAACCGACATCTTTCAAGAGATCGTGCGACGGTAAACCTAACACCTGACCTTCTCTAGCAGCCCTGATATCATCAAGTCTACCTTGAGCGGCAGCCGATAGCCCCCTGGAGCCTGGATCTGAAAGTGAGGTTGCCGCAGCGAGTTTACTCGAATATTCATTAGAGTTGGCGGCGGTTTGATCAATGAGCTTGCTTCTCCTGCTCGAGTTCCCAAATAGTTTCTTTTGTTTGAGTTTCGATAGCCCACTCGATTTGGCAGTCACAGTGATTCTTTCAGTGCTGTCTCTGGCAAGCTCACCCGGCTCCTCCTCATCATCGAAGCTGTGTATTAGTTTGACCTTTTTCGCATTGCTTCGTTCAGTTAAAGCTGTGTTGCTTGCTTGACTTGACAAATTGCTTTTAGAGATTGAAAGACCAGTTTTTTCCGATGCTGGCACATTCTTGATAATTGAGGTATATAAGTCACGCAAAAATTCCTCTCTGAATCTGCCAAACGCTGAGCAGGCTGTTACAAAGCTTACAACATTTGACTGACCATGTGCAATATTTATGACTTGGCGAGCAAATGTATCGTTAGCCGAACGGCCCAGTTGGTCTGAAAGCCTAAGAGAGATTGAGTGGACAAATGATTCATACCCAGCCTCCATCATCATATGATCATTCACAATGATCGAGTAAAATCCACGCTGAAAGGTAATATTGTCTCGCTAGATCGAGAGAAAGCACAAATCAACGAAAGCCGCTTACCTTTATCTTTCAAAGTAACTCGCAGGTTGGGAGGACTCCCAGAGACCATGAAGCGCATGCTGAAGAATACTGTGACGGCCCCAGGCTAACTCAATCATTAAATTTTAGCAGTTAGAATATCGTGATCTGCTTACACAAAAGGCTCAATACCGTCGTATCTGATATATAACGACGCTCATAGACACATAATGTTCAGACCTACACTGTCATCTTCTGCTCGTAATTTAGTGCGTAACTTTTCATCCACATGCTCGACTGCCCGTGCCCCTAAGTCGCATCTCGCCATGCGTGATTTGGACGTTACTCGTGATCCGGTTCGCAAGGGCCAGGTCCCCACAAGATTTCCTACCAAGTTCAACCCAGTCAGCTCAGCCAGCAATGCTCAAATACAAATGCCCACTGGTCTTGTTTACAATCCCGCCCCCGCTGCTCCCTCGCCATTATATACTCCTAATGCCTTCCTTCCCGAAAACGATTCCAGAAGAGTGAATATTAAGGAAACGGAAGAGGATGTCTCAACCATGCCTTCATTGAGCCCTATTACCGAAAAGAAATACCATTTAACCGAAGAACAAGTACATGAAATCAGACAACTTAGATTGAGTGATCCTGACACATACACAAGAAAGGCTCTTGCTAAGAAGTTTGACGTTACTCCGTTCACGATCTCACTTGTTTCTAAAGCCTCTGCCGAGAGACTCGAAGAAATGAGTGGACGTTTAGACCTTATTAAATCAAAGTGGAGTGATGGTAGAACACAAGCTAGACTCAATAAAAAGAAGAGAGTTGAAAAATGGCTTAGTGATGCTAATTAATCATTAGCATATCTGTGAGAAATAATAATCTCAGAAACTTAAATACTGCTCGGATTCCTTGTTTCATGATTGATACTAATCCAAGATATGGGTATATAATTTACACAGTCATGTTTTCTTATTTTTTTACTAGTTCTGTCTTCCGACACACCCCCTCTATGTATGTATATAGTCATTGGCCTTAAACGAATTAAATGATCTTCGGCTACCTTAAAAAATCAATGTGTTGAAAAATATTCTTGAGGCGTATAGATGAGATACACATAAAATCATCTTCCTCCAATCGCACTGCTCCTGCGGCTCATCAATCAAAGTGTATTTTTGTTTGCTTCAAAGCTACCTCTCAACTAATATTACCAATAATCTTTAGACCGGCAATAAATATGTCTAAATACTACGACGAAGATGATCTAGAGTATTATTCCAATGATGACTTTTCGGATTATGGAAGCAATGGAGAAGCGGAAGAAATGACCGCCGAAGACCAGGGTAGGTTTTTTTGCACTGAGGAATTCTTAAATTCTTTTGCTGAGCCTTAAGCTCTCGTAAAATGGCTTTTTATAGAAATCAGCTAACCTTTGACGTAAAAAAAATGAAACAGATAGTTTGGAGATTGGTCTTGTTCAAGTTAGATCTTTGTTAGACAATATCCCCTTGGAGTTTTTGGATAACGATATCAAAAGGCTGTTATGGGAAAACTATTTCGATATCGAGAAAACTGCCAAGCATTTCAAAGGTAAGAAGATTGTCACATCACCTCATTTATCTTATTTTATTACAAAAGTTTAACGCTAATTTTGACTAATATTTCTTATAGAACAATATGAGAAGAAACGCAAAGCTGAAGAAAAAGCCAAAATCAAGGTTGAAGCTAAGAAAATGTCACCTAAAGTAAGCTCAATCTTGGCTGAAACTCTCTGTAAGTAACTTTTTAACATGATTATTGGTTTACAATTATATTAACATACCTTCTAAGCTTCGAATGAGACCATTGAAAGTGCGGTGAAGAGGGTTGAACAAGGTGTCTCTGAGTTAGTTCTCGAGGAGAACAAGTTAAAAGCCGCAGTCAAGTCTAAAAAGCCTAAAATCAACGTTGAAGAAGAATTGTCTAAAGAAAAGCGCAAACCTGGCGTTAATTTCGTTGTCATCGGACATGTCGATGCTGGAAAAAGTACACTAATGGGCCGACTTTTGTATGATGCAGGCGCAGTTGATGAGCACACTATTAAGAAGTTTCAGAAGGAGAGTGAGACAATCGGTAAAGGCTCTTTCGCATTAGCATGGGTCATGGATCAAACTGAAGAAGAGCGAAATCGCGGTGTGACAATTGATATTTGCCAGAGCTCTTTTGAAACCCCAACTACGCATTTCACAATTCTTGACGCCCCAGGCCATAAGGATTTTGTTCCTAATATGATTGCTGGCTCATCTCAAGCAGATTTTGCAGTTCTTGTAGTTGACTCATCCACCAATGCATTCGAAGCGGGGTTCCATCTTGATGGTCAAACTAAAGAACATGCGATTCTTGTAAGAAGTTTAGGCGTCCACAAAGTGGTAGTTGCTGTAAATAAATTAGATACCGTGAATTGGGCAAAGAGTAGATTTGAGGAAATTGAAGAGCAGCTGATCGGATTCTTGATTAAAATTGGGTTTGCTAAATCTCAACTTTCGTTTGTTCCATGTAGTGGCTTGAACGGTGATAATGTATTCCGATCTTCTGAACGATCAGAATTATCATGGTATACCAATGGATCATTACTCAATCATCTTGAGGTTAATGAGGCCATACAGAAAGATACTACGTATCCTTTTCGAATGCTTGCAGCTGATGTTCATCCTACCGAGCATAGTACAAGTCTTACTGTATCTGGACGTGTTCAGTGCGGTAGCGTTCAAGTTGGAGATCCTCTTTACTGTGCACCAAGTGGTGAGATTGCAACTGTGAAAACCATAATCTCCAATAGTTCGTCTGTCCAATGGGCTGTAGCCGGGAGTAATGTGTCACTGACGTTATCTGGAATAGATATTCAGCATATCTTCGTGGGTGATGTACTTAGTGCTGTTGAGGTGCCCATTATCTGTTATAAGAGATTCATTAGTAGGATAGTAATTTTTGATATCAAAAGACCTTTAATTACTGGATTACCTTTCGTCTTGCACAGAGGCAGAACTAACGTACCCGCGAAAATAAGAAAGATTAAATCGCTCATCAGCAAGGCAGATGGTAAGCCGATTAAGAAAAAAACGAAACACTTGATTAGTGGCCAGTCAGCCATAGTAGAAATAGAATTACTAGACAAGCCATTGCCCTTCGAACTTTATAAGGATAATCGTGAACTAGGTAGAATTTTATTAAGAAGTGACGGGTTTACTATCGGGGCCGGTGTTATTGATGAATTTATAATTAAAACCAAGAACGTTGAAAAGGAGATAGAAGATCCAGAAGACTACGATGACTGTTAAGAAGATTTCATTTGACGTGCATGGCATGAACTATTCATTACTCCAAGATTTGGAATTTATATATCTATTATGAAAATTTAAAAATTCTAACCTAGCCAGATGTCATAAAATAATAATATAAATGCAATAATCGTGGAAATATATATGATCATCTTTGATGCATGCCTATTACGCTTATTAGCCGAATCTAATTGTTGATTGGCAGCAACGACATCAGTATTGGTATCCTCGATATTCTCAAATAAATTTTGGATCACATTGGTTTGACTCGATAATCTGGTCAGTAGTTCTGTTTGTAACTCGGCAATTTCATTAAATGACTTTTCTGCAGCGCGAGCTTTAGCCAACGTGTCATTTAGCCCATCTAATAATGCATGGTTCTCAGATTCCAGTTCTTGCACTTGCTCCGGTGATAAGCTCAATGTATCAGGCATGCAACCATGATAATTTCCTTGAAAACTGTGGTCTAATTGTAGTATATCGATGCTACTATGATTACCTAATACACCAATACGATTATCTAAATCAAATCGAAGGTCATTATCAGGACTAGTTACCACATGTAACATACTTTTTGACTTTTCTATCTCCCTGTCCTTTCTTATTTGTTGTATTCTTGACTGCATTTCACCGACTCGTGTCAACTCATTGTTTAAGAACCAAAACATACCATCTCGATGCTGTTGTAGACCGCGTTCTATTATTTCGATATTCATATCATCTCTCATAAACTTATTCAGAAATGACTGTTTAGCATTTGCTTTCTTCTTTTCAGACAGATTACCACGACGTTGATTTTCAATTGACTGTAATTCACCAATTCTCAACATTGTACGCTGGATTACCAGCCGAACCTGATAATCTATTTCTTCTCTTTGACTATCAGCCAAATATTTTATATCATAATTATCTAGAATATTGGCTGACTCAGACTCTAAAAATGAAATTCGCTTTGTTCGGTATTTTCCACTTTGATTGCCATTGTCAGCGAGATAGGCCTGCTGTATTGCCCTGATTTTGTCATCCAATTCATTTATTGTGTGATGCTAAATTAAAATATTAACTATTAATATACTCTTACAGTCTTATAATAATAAAAAATCAGTGAAACATACAATATCAAGACATGCTAGAGTCAATTTATCCTTCTCTTGATTCTGAGGCTTTGAAAATGGTTCGCCGCCTAACTGCTTCAGCTTTAGTTTTTCTAAGGTTTCATTATCGAGACATTTCTTGGTTCTATTAACAAGCTCAAAAAATAGAGGCGTTATATCAGACATCGATATCAATTTATTATGAGATTTATGATTGATAGCCAGCCTCGTGGAGATTGTTGTTGGCGATGTGCATACCGCGGGATGCATTACCCGGCCTAGATTCACGCATTAGGTGCTAGTTCACGAGTAACCTATGTTATAGTATAGGAGAAAATCCTTTCAGATCGATATATATTAACCAAGATACGATTTCTTTGAACAGAAACTAAAAATTTTCAGTGTTCATAGCATCGTAATCTTATTATAAAGACAGAAAAACTTTCATTGATTTAACAGTGTTTCATTCCAATACGGTAAAGAACAATTATTTTATTTTATCTAAATAATTTCTAAAATAGTGCCTCATGAAGGGTAGGAAATTTATTATTGATAAGAATTAGAACCAAAACAAAAGCGGCTTTCTAAAAAGCAGTCTATAGGACCAAGTACATGCACCATAAAATCCGTAAAAGCAAAAACAAAAACTATACCTAGTCAACGACAATTGTCTGTAGCGAAAAGAAAATTATTACTACAAATAAGCTTGATTTATCTAAAACCAAATTTTAGGGGTTTCCTATCTGGTTGTGTGTTTGTAGTATCAATAGGTCTTGAAACACTATGTTCACTATGAGCGGCCTCAGCGTTCTTCGGAGCAGGCTTAAGAAAACTAGTATCCACTTGAATTTCAGGAATTGTATCATAGTTATTGCTAAAGTTAGTTGCACTTTTGTTAGACGTAAGAGATCGTGTTGATGATAAGCTATGATGTCTCTGATTCTGCAGCAATGGCATCGTGGCATCATCATCTTGTAAACTTTGTTGCGAATCAATGGTAACTTCCTCATCAGGGAGAGCCAAAGATCGACTAGACCCACTACGTTTATGCAAATCGGAGCCTGATTCCGTACCAATAAATACACAAAAACAAAATGAAAGTAGTGTACTTATGACAATCACTCCTAGAACAATACCCAAAGCAATAGCAATAGGGGTTTTGAGATGATCATGAAACGGCGGCAGAATATGGGAAGGGGGTGGGGTAATCCAAGAAGGCAAAATGGGCCTATCAATAGCAACTATCATACTACGTGTAATATTAGTAAGGTCGATATCCGAACCGGGAGGCATGTTAACAGTACCACTATCGAGAACACGGACGTCTAATTCATATCCCTCCACGATTTGAATCAAAAAAACGCCATCAAATATTTCACGAGATTGTAAGTGTACACCATCAATTAAAGTTCGAGCCGTGCCTTCCTTAGGACTTAAAAGTGATTCTTGAGGGTCATCAGGTAGGATATGCAATTTCAGCAAGGTTTCAATATCTGGTGTTTCAGATGTAACATTTGCCAAAGCTAACCCTCTAGGGGAAGGGATAAGAACTGAGTAACCACTATTAGGTTCCAATACATACGAAAGATTATATACTTCCAGTAGTTCAATGAAACTATCCGAGCCCGTAGATTCTATTAGGTTCCTTGAAGTAATTGGTAAGGTTGGTGGTATAGGAACATTTGTAACCAAATGAGCCACACCAGCACTAAATAGAACATCCAGCGCCTTATCACCATAAATTTCTTGTTCTGAATCTGGAATTTGATAATTATTGTCTTCAATAAGTGTGAAGCAGTTATCTTGAAATTGAATAGTGGCTTCATTTCCATTAAGAAGTGTGACGTTTGTAGCAGTTTCATTATCTGTATAAATGGCAGTGCTCATTATCATACTCTCGAATATAATCTGTAAGGCGGTATGATTTCTTTCCAAATATTTAGTAACCAAACCAATATTATCCCAGGCTGATACGGTGGGTAATAATAGAGTCCAGGCTGTACCCATAGGTAGGTCTAACATTTCCAAGTCATTGAGATATGACATAGATCTGGAACTATGAAATACCGGACCAATACTTTCACTAAGATTCGGGGGCACGTGAATATTATCGGATAAAAAGTACATGGTACAGTTATTTACTTTTACCACCTCTGTTGATATTATATAGTCATGATTGTTGATAACCAACTCACCAGAAGTCGATCTGGTGATTTTGACTTTTTGATGATGTCCTCCTAAACGCTTCGAAGTCATTCTCGAATCTAACAAGATTGAGAAGCCAGCCTCAGGTAATAATGAAAAAAAATCATATTCATTTTTGACGAAATGGTAGATAGTTGATGCTTTATTATTCGAATAAAATTTATTGCCTAACTCGAACAAATCATTTTTTCTGTGGTTATTATTGTCCACTTGACTTACAACGACAGTGACTTCTTCATCAAATATATCTTCTGTTGTCACTGGTACAAATATGGTCTGATGAATTGATGAATCGTCTAATAAGTTCGAAAGACCCCGAAAATCAGTTTCTGATATAAATGATGCAGCACCAGTGGCATACAAATACTTACGAATATTAAAGTCGAAAAATTGGTATCGATTACTCCTTTCAATCAATAGTTCATCATACATATGGAAAATACCATCTTGAAATACCATATTTGTATCTTTAGAGGTAATTGTCCCGTTAATAGTCATATTTTCTGATATCAAGACGGAAGAGTTATCTGATGTTCTCACTGACTTAGGTGAGCCTACAAAATTATTCGTAGCCCAAAGAGACGGCAGCATGTGGTGAGATATAAGTCTATGACGATCAGCAGAACCCCAGGGTGATTTAAGATATTTGATTTCAATATCGTTCAGAACCAGCTGAAATGCCGAATCCGTGGGAATGAGCATAGTGAATGCATTACTGTTGTCGATGCGATCATAACTTGAAGTACAAAATTCGTCAGCGTCAAGCGATATCAGGGACGCAAAAATTGTTGTGTTCTCATCTTTTGAAAGATATTGGCATAATGTTCCAGGTAGAGTTAATAAATTATCAGTGGCCTGAACTATACCCCTCGCAGTTGTTCTAGCGGAAGAATTCTCAAATTCTATATTTATACCGGCAACTGCCAAATCTCGGCAAGCCGTTTGATTGCAAGCATTACCCGTTATCAGCAAAGGAGAGGCACCCCGCCAAGTTTGAGCTACTAACTCATTAAAAGTTTGATTGAAATCGGAATGTGTAAAAGTTACGTTTATAACGTGATATAAAATAAGCTCTTTTGTAATTTCAATGTTTTTGGCCTCAGCCTGGGCGAAAGCCGAATTTAACGGCGCAATCAAAGTTATACCATCACCTTCGGGGAAGTTCAGATCAGGCACAAGCCCAAATAATCGAATATACCTTAATAAAGTAGAAAACTGAGCTGAAGACGATAAAATGTCAATTATAGATTTAGTGCCAGTCTGGGGAGGCGTATAATCAGCATCTTGAGTTCCAGTCTGCAGCGATAAGGAACTCAGGGGAAGCTGAGTGCCAATGACAGTACTACTAACAGAACCAAACAATATCGAATCAGTTCCAATATCATCTAAATAGCTATCATTAGCAAAGACTTGAGTTATTAAAAGAAAAAGCCCGGAGAGAAATAAATATGATATTATGGGCGAAGATTGTAAGCATGATTTTCTCGTCCTGTTGGTAAATGCCATAGTAGTCGTAACAGCAGAACAGTAGTACAATTCGGTTGAGTGAGACCGAACCTAAATGCGAATTATGAAACAATACTAGCCGTCTGCTATTATGGACTCTAATGTTCGTTCTTGCGTCGCTAAAGCTGATGGAATATATAACGTCTAAATCATGCAGGTGAGTGTGCACGTGCCTCTCGCCTTATGGCCTTAAAGTCCCTTTGGTATGCTTTAAATGTGACTGATCCGTAAGGGTCCTGGAGTGCCGCCAGTAGATTTGTTAGTCTAGAGGCTGGAAAATTTAGAGTTTTATGAATTCAGAATGAATACGAGAAAGGGATTATCATGCATTTTGATGGGGGATTCAAACAGGTTCAATCTAGCTTGATTATCTATATTATTTAATTATCAGCCCTTTGGATATATGTACACACTTCTATATTGAATTATAATCATTGGGCCTTTAAAGCCTCATCTGCCTCTTTCAAGGCCTCTAATATAAAGTTTCTGAAATTTAGTCCTTGTTTCCTCATGTCATCAGCATACCTAAATGCCCTACCAAACTCTTTGAACTCGATCATAGAAAGAATTAATAACTCGTACATAGGTCTGGTTGGTATTATATTGTGAATCAAGCACTTGGAAAAGCTATCTTCCAAATACCTTATATCGTTATTTCGAGCCGCCATCTTCATGAGTATCAATATAGTATTCTCATCAGGTGAGATATCTAATAAAACCGCCTTATTCAGCAATTCCGGTAACATATCTTGATGGCCTGATAAAGATATCCCCTCCATAACCACATTTAATAATAGTGACTTTGTACTAGCGCAGCTAGATAGTTGCGCATATGTAGGTAAATGAGCCAGAGCCTGTTCCGTATATCTATTATCAGATGAAATGATGCTAATCAGCCCTGAAATATCTTGAACTTTGAGTCTTGGCCCCTCATATAAAAATCCATTACAAAGACGTTTAATTGCTTGATCGATTTTCCCAGCTGATGCAAACGCTTCAATATATAAAGCTCTAATAGTTGTGTTGTAGGAATTTTCTTTGCTTACCCAGATGGTACTCAAAAACTTGAACAATTTGTAATCACCGTGTTTACTAGCTATGCTCAACAACCTTATCAAAGCTCCGTTGGAGGGTAAAATATAATTAGTTATTTTAGGAGTTTTGAATAGCCATGATATGGCCTCATAATCATTCATCTTAATTGCTTGGTCTAGCGTATAGCCCCAAGTTCTAGAGGCTATGTGATCCTTTTCCCAAGTACATTTTAATAAGTCAATAGCTAAAGAAAGCTTATTGTTTCTCAATAAATTGACTAACAGTAATTCCTTGGTATCAGCGAAACATCCCACTTCGTGTTCTTCCAGACCCTTCACTAACGAAATGGCTCTATCAAACTCAGATGTTTTCAGATAAATCCTCAACAAACCATCAAACGAATATTTTAGAGAATTCACCTTAACAACACTACCTTTAGATAGCTGCGTTATGTAATCGCTAATTATTCTTTTAGCTTCATCCAAGCATTGCTGGTTAGTGAACAAACTTGTTACTTTGAAGAATTTCTTCAAAGTCTCCGTTGGTATCTCACTATTACTTTTGATTAATTCTTCCATTAAACCCAGAATAAAACTCTCGCAATTCTGGTCGGGCTGATATTTCCGTAATGCTGCATTGATTTCGTTTAATGTAGGATCCACAACCGGCGATTTATTCAAATCCGCTATCACCTTTCTTTTTTGAACGTTGGACCGCATACTGAAAGCATTCACGATCAATTCATTTAGATCGTTCTTATCAACATCTTCTATAATGGGCATACGCGAATCGGTAGTAGTAGTGGATATCATATTTAAAGAACCATTCCTCAAATATTTGATTCCTGAGGTTAAAGTTATAGCGTCTATCACACCATTTTGTTTCACTATCTCAAGAGGGAACGAAAAATAAAAAACAGACTGTTAGTAATCTTTATCAATATAAAAACCCGTATATTTATACTAGTACAATACTAAAAAATAAACAGATCAAACACCCTTAGATTATATACAAGTATATAACACATACCTAATACTCCCCGGTAGAGTAAGGCCTTCCTAAATCCTGTCGCCTGTAACATTTTCATGTAATTATTTGAAACTCGATTCGATAAGCTAAGCACAACCAGAAACAATATAGCCCAAAATTAGAATGAAATTTGTTCTTTAGTTACTTGGGCGCTGGTATTAATTAATGATTCTGATCAAATAATTGTTTGCATCTGTACACCCTCGATCTGAAAATCGGTATCTCTGACTAAGCCATTATGCTGGACTAGCTTGTTTTTTTCTGCACCCATGAGCTGAAACTTGATCGCGAGCTCTCACATTAACAGTTAGGATTCGGTAATTTAAACATAATGATCAGATCAGCTTTATTTGCTAATCAAAGGGTATGTATATATAATATATACGAGTTTTCATCGTATTTATATATGTCAACGTTTTGCGTTCAGTTTTATGGATGAGAAAGGAGCGATTCTGGTAATCGAAATGAGTTCTAACAGATCGATATTTTTCTATTTAGGTCATTTTGAGAGCTTCTCCTCTTGGCAAGAGAGTTAACCTCCTCCTTGCTTCTTCCGGATTAGCTCCTCGTCAATCTGCTATCAAGTCAGGTGTTCGTTTCAATTCCACTCAATCCAATGCTGCTTCAACTACTACTGTTACCGCTCAAAATTTAGCTCCTGAGACGGTTACCACTGTGTCTACCACCCCCTCTTCAGCTGCTATCATCGAAACTGTAGCCCCTGTTTCCAACGTTACTTCGCCTATCTCGGAGGTTTCTAACTCCAGTATCGCTGAAGTTGTTGAAGCTGTCAAAATCCCTGAGACCGTCGAAGCTGTTGTTGGTTCTTCAAATATTCAAAGCGAAATCATTAACATGTCTTCAATTGTTGAAAATGTTACTATGACCTCTGATCAAGTTGGTTATCTTCAATCTATTGGTCTCGCCGAAAGTTGGTACTGGCCTTCTGATGTCATTCAACATGTTCTCGAACTCGTCCACGTTTTCACCGGTTTACCTTGGTGGACCACTATTGTCGTTACTGCTATCTCCGTCAGAGTTTTATTTTTCCCTCTTTTCCTTAAAGCTTCCGACACTGCTGCCCGTATGGCCCCCATCAAGCCCCAAATTGATGAATTAAGTAAACAAGCCAGAAGAGCTGCCAACCCTGTTGAAATTCAAAAGATCGGTAGAAAGCGTAAACAGCTTTTAGCTGAAAATGGTATTCAAATGAAGTACTCCTTCTTCCCCATTTTACAAATGCCCGTCAGTATTGGTTTCTTCATTGCCCTTAGACGTATGGCTGAAGTCCCTGTTGATACTTTCCCTACCCAAGGTGCTTATTGGTTTACTGATTTAGCCGCTTCCGATCCTTATATTATTTTACCTGTTGCTTCAGCTGCTATTTTCTCTGCTACAATTTACGGTGGCGGCGAAATGGCTCAAAGTTACGGTCCTTTAATGAAGAAGATGATGATGTATTTACCTTTGGTTTCTATCCCTATTACTATGTTCTTTTCATCAGCTATTGTTTTATACTTCTTTGTTAATTCTCTTTTGGGTTTACTTCAATCATTCTTACTCCGTAATACTACTTTCAGAAATTGGTGTGGTGTTGCTATTAAGGTCGATCCTCCTACCCCCAAGCCCGAAGATAATAAGAGTATTAAGGAAACTTTCAAGGAATACTACGAACAATCTTTAGAAAAGAGTCAAGCCGCTAAGGAAGCCAGAGATTTAGAAGAAGAAAGTTACCAAAAGTTAAAGAATGAACGTAAAAACGTTACAATTGAATTCAAGAAGAAAGATTAACCAGATAACCTTTGGAGAATTTCTTCATAATAATATCTTCCCCCTGTACATAGTCTTTCATACATAAACTATAATATATATAAGTAAAATAAAAATTATCATTAAATACTCGTGTCAATGAGTAGTATTAAAACATGTTCTAATTATGAATCTAAAAATATATACATACATAGTTTTTAACGAAACAAAGACAACTGAGATCTTATTCTCGTTGATTTGCCCCTAAGTTGGAGAATAGATTAGAACCCTTACTATCCATCATTACCGAGAATCTCCTATTAGGGTTCTTTCCAGGTGGGATTCGAGGAAGGGAGGTAGTGATTGTTCTCATTGGTAGCGATGGGGAAAGTTGTGGAGATTCCATTTTATCTTCCCCTTCGGTAATCGCTTGACTGCTTGAAGTAGCTTTATTTGCATGACTTAAAGGTCTTTCCAATTGAATTTCTTGGATCTTATTCAAACCAGTCGTCACATGCGGGGTGCTTCCCTTTCGGCTGGCCGTATCAAAGGTATTCATATTAGGTAACTCAGAAGCGAATATTTTCTCACTATGAATAATCATATTCTTCAAAACAGTTTGCATAGAACCAAGGTTAGTGCTAACACCATTTTCAACGCTGAGAGGTAATAGAAATGACATTGTAAACACAATGGCTAAATTAACCGCTGGCATACGATTCATATCACCTTTAGATGCCACTAAAGATAAATGAGTCATTAATCGTTTCAATAAATGATAATTCACTGATGGTAGTTCATTAACTAATAGATGTAATTTTTGAGTAATTTTCAAATCAGAGTCCATAGATGCGGTGGATATGAATTCATCAAATAATTCCTCCGTCAATAGTGCTTCAGGTAATTCACGTAAATAAAGCTTAAAACACCCAGCGACGATATTAATATCGAACCAACGATCATCTTTCATATCGACCCTCTCACCACTGTCAAATGCGAGTTTGAGACTGTTAACGGACGCTACCGAAGCTGAGAGACGGTATATACCACTTTCTTCCAAGCCACGCGATTCTATTTCTCTTAATAGAATTTCTACGACCCTTGGTACCTTTGAATTTTCACGTTCACAGACAACAGATATAGGAACCCGGAAAATTCTTGTCGGGAGCTGTTTACTGCCAATGTTGGTGTTATAAGCAATACCATGAAGGCTGATATTATTAGATGAAGAATCATTTCTATCTCTTAATGAGGCATCAGTGCCATTGGTGGCATTGACATTATTAGCCTGATTAATACAATAAGTACTGGCAAGACGTCGTCTTACCGCTAATGCAGACTGTACCCAGCTATTAGCTATTTTTTCATCTCCAGCCTGGAAATAATGTTCAGTACCATCTTCACTTACAACGGCAAAGATACCCTGAGCCTTCATGGCGGGCACAACATAAATATCAGCATTGCGGAGATGAATGGTGGCAACAGGTTTCCCCTTTGAATCAAGATAATTATTAATATCGGGTAATTCTAAAGGAGAAACAATCCTCAATTGTTCAGATGGTGGCGTCCATGTACCACTTAGTGCCATAGAGAATGGGCGAACCGCCTTCAAAATACCGCCAAATCTTGATTTCCCAGTACGCTTATTAGCAGCGGGGACCACAACAGAATTTTCAGAAGAATTACCATGGGTAGAGCTAGCTGTCGATGATGAGTGATTAAAATTATTATCTTGAACACCTTCTCGAATAACACCATTCGCCGAGTTCGGGTTAGAATTCGAAGAATAAACAACAGGATTACTATTACTACTACTAGCTCTCAATCTTCCAATACCTCTTCTAGTTTCCTTGACTCTTCGTTCAAGACTATCTCTTAACTTAAGATCACGTTTGACTTTATCTAATTCCAAGGAAACATATCTATTAAACACCTTATTTTTGACTCTTACTTTACCGTACTCCTTGAGTTCTTTATTTGAAGCTTCTTTAATGTGCTTTCTATCAAAAATGTAGGATTTAGCGGAAACGTTAACAATAAATGACATTATGCCACTTTGCGAAGAGACAGGGACTTTGGGCGCACTGGCCAAATCACCTTCATTCTTTAAATTGACTGTAGACAATTCTTGAATATCGGCAATATTAGTCACTAAATTGTAGATATATCTACTCTTATCGAAATTGATTAAACGATTATTTTCGACCGATAAATTTGGTACATAGCAAACAATCTCTAAAATTCTTTCAATAATCCATCCAATACAGGGTGTCATACAATCACCGACACTTTCGCGCGATAAATCGGCTGAAGAAAATTTAGGAATCATATTATCCAAGATATCAAATGTTGTACATGCGCCATTAGTGGCATCAATAGCGGCAAAAATCCACGAATTTGCAAATACCCGACTTTCCGGACGTACAATTGCTTCACAGATCGCAGTTTCAATAAATGAGGGTACGTTGGGAGAAACAGTTGATTTTGATCTATTATTATTAGAATTATCAGAATCTAAATCATCATCAGAAGATGAAAATAAGTATAAATCCTTACTGCGTTGCTTAATGATGCCTAATGCTTTTAGTAATGAGGTCATACGTTGAACTCTTAATTCACGACTTATAGATGGGTCAGTGACTTGAGAAGTGAAATAATGCACTAAATTAGCGTGAATTTCAAAAAGTTCACGAATTGGACGAGGTAGCGATAATAAAACTTTATCTTCAGGTTTATCGCGATGTAAAGTATCGAAATAAGTGAAAATATTTTGAACTGTGACATCCTCATCGTGGGAGACGTTAGTTGATTTAAAATCGTAAAAACCTGTAATTTTAGTAGCTTGTAATTCTAAAATTTCAAATGTCGCAATCCAATCTGTAATCTCTATTGTTCTGAACAATCCCGACGTAATCGAATTCAAGTCATCAAGGTATTGTTCAATATGAAAAATTGAAGTAGTTGGGATATTAACCACAGTGGTAGAGTTACCAAACTTAGGTGATCCAATTGATCCAATCAATGGTCGATAAGATTTCCGAATAAACTGTTTGCGTAATTTTTTGAGCGCAGAATCTAATGATTCAGTGTATACTGAAAATGATTTTTTATCAAAGCAATCAATTGTCGACCATGCGAAAATTTCTAATTCAAATGTTCTTAATAATTTCAAAAATTTCTCACGAGCCGTGTATTCATTAACGAAATCACTAAAGTATTGTGTGACCCATAAAAGGCAAGATCGGATAATTAGTATTTGAGTTTGATAAACTAAATCCCAATTTAATGATTCCTCATCAATGGGAATCGGTGCAGTATTATGCCAATCCGGGTATCCGCGCAATTTAATATCATTCAAAGAGGCAACGGCGAATTTTGAACCAACAAATCGTAATTTAAAACAATCTAATAGCATTGAGCATGAACAAAAACTTCGGAATGTCGCAAAGAACGTATTAGTGAATACTTCAACATCCATTTTCAACCTCGGTATATAAGATTTACCCTCACGTTCAGGACGATCAGCGTCATCAATGAGTGATGAAAGGTAATTGACATCCAGTACTAAAAGATCAACAAGACGTTCCAAGCTTGCACTTTTAATTACCACATTAACGGGGAAATTTTGTAATAGCGATGATGATAAAAGCAAGGTACTATTACGATTAGATGACGTTGATTGAGGAGGAGAGACAATATCAAAATTGTTTAATTCAATACCGCAAGACACACGCTTTGATGTTGATCCTGAACCAGCATTAGAAAGAGGTCTTAAATTTGTACTACTCAACCGCTTTGAACGAGCTTCAATAACGCTTGATGGACGAGAACTAATATCTTCAAGCGATTTCAGTACTAAATCGTCCTTGAGATGATAAAATGTAGCCCCCACATTTAAAACATCACGAATATTCCTCATTAAAGTATGACGACTGGGGTTTTGTTGTTCGATTAATTGTCGACTGGAAAAATCTAATTCTGATAACCCAGTAGTAAGTAATGCTAAACTATCATTAGACGGAGGGAACGACATTGATCTTTGTAAGCCGCCCGTCTTTTGACCGGCCCTAGATGATGAGTCGTTAAAGTGAGAAACTGAATTTCGGCCCATGGACGAGTAAGAAGATGAAGCGAGAGATGATGCTGATGATAATGATTGTGACGATGATGATTGCGACGACGATGATGATAATGAACCCCAATGAGACCGTTTTTGAATGTTATTTACTCCACTGGCAGTAATCAAATCATTCGTAGCGAATAATTTATATGAGGACGCAATATCGGTGAATAATAGCGGTAAATAAGAACCATTAGATAATGGTGATGTGTGATTATAGTAGTGTTGAAGATAATTACCGTAAGTCGCCGGTTCAATCTTTAATGATAATTCAAGGAGTTGTTGTGACGATTTCGTTGGAGCATCCACATTAAACGCTAACAAGTAATGTAATAATTTTTGAATAACATCAATGGGTACAGGACCAGGAGCAAATGATTCTTTTTGAGCCACATGATTAAGGTAAACGTCCCATTTATCGAAAGCCGTTTTAATACGATTATATTTAATTTCACATTGTTGAATATTTGTATTATTTTCGTATCTTATCGATAAATCACCGAAAAATGGTACAACTCTCTCCTTCGGGTAAGTAATACCAATCCCCTGAGGTGCCAGGACATGATAAGTACTCTTTCTTGATAAATCTGAAATCATTAACCTTCGCTCTAAATCAAAAACCACCGGTGCCCATTCACGAATAACAGCTTCACAAATATCATTATCAATAAGATCCCATGTAGCTCTTAATCTTAAAACGGGGGATGAGCAAACAACAGTGGCAATAGCTAGCCAACCAACCATATCACCCGAATTTTTCAATTCATTACCGAGGTAAATCCATCGATTAAGAAGACGTGCTCGATAAACTGCATTGGTGGCAGCTACACCAGTAAATATATGATCAAGTAATATTTTACCCAAGAAATGAGGTTTACTAGAATCAAATATTAGCGGATTATACTTTTTATATTCATAATTAACTAAAAATAATAATGAAATATCTTGAAGAGGTGACCAGTTATTAGAATATATTAAATGGAAATAATAAATTTGCGATGCTAAAAGTTCGATATCCATTTTCATAAATAAATTTGTTGGAATAGTAGCGATAACACTAGTTTTGGGAATCCCAGAACTGTATGATGATGGAAATGATGGAGGTGAGGTCGTCATACTGGATAACGATGTATTTAATGATGACGATGAAGTTAAAGTATAACTATTGTAAAAGCTATTCCCATTCGGAGAAGTTCCTGATGTAGATGAGGTCAATGCTGATAATGAAGATGAAGACGATGATGATGGTGTATTGTTAGTTCTGGAAAAAGACGATAATGGAATATCACCATTTTGTCGTTGAGTGCTGGAGTAAGATGATGCAGATATAGAAGGTGCAGATACTGAAGATGGCATTGCCATGTTATTATTATTATTATTATCGTTATTATGGGTATTGGATAGCTCTGCTTTTTTAACAAGTGATTGAATAGTATCTAATATGTCAGCGGGGATATCCACTTGAGAGCTCCAGTCAATTGTTGATTGTTGTAAAAGAGTATCAGAGTAATTTAAGAGAGATGATATAGTCTTTTGATTACGAAATACCAATAATTTTAATGCAGTAGAAATTAAATCGTCAAAACTACTTATAGTTTCAATTAATCTTAATAACGCTGAAAATATATTTGTTTGAAGAAGCATACCCGGGAACTTATCTTGAATTGTATCAACGACTAGTTTCGCACGTTCAACGAGTAAACTAAGTTCATTAAATCTTAATGATGAGCATGAGGGATGTGAAGTATAAAGTGCTAAAATATCCAAAGCGGCCACGATATCGTGAGTTAACGGTAATAATAAAATTAAGGTCAATGCGAATTTTTCGTTATTACAAAATAATATTGTATGACATATAGCAACAAGAGGTCCATTAATAATTTTACCTTCACCATCGAATTGTAAATCAGGATGCGGCTTTAAACCGAAATAATTAATTTTAGTAATGGGTTGTGAAGGTACTTTATTTTCTAATTTTTGATTAGTAGTATTGGTATTAGTGTCCAAGGACAAATTATTGAAACCATTGTCCCGCGTGGGAGATCCAATACCGAACCCATTAGACGTTGACGGTGGGAGAGCGAAAGAGGAGGTTATATTGGGAGTTGACGTAGCTGAG
Organism: Nadsonia commutata; assembly: GCA_030563525.1. Taxonomy (NCBI): domain Eukaryota; kingdom Fungi; phylum Ascomycota; class Dipodascomycetes; order Dipodascales; genus Nadsonia; species Nadsonia commutata. Next base: position 125,129 of record JAKUCD010000010.1, read on the forward strand.
CTAATAGAAAAACCACGGCGATGAAATGAAGGATGGTTCGTTTGGTTGTAGTTTTCATTATTACTCGTTAGCGTTGATACCGTTGATGTGGATGTAGATAATGGTGATGTCAATGTGGATGTAGAGGGTGATGATGATAACGTCGGGGATAGCATATTATTAGACAATTGAGATTCACTAATGGCATCCTCCGCGCGGGGTATGGAAGAATCAAAAGCCTTAATATTGATATCAGAGGATGATTTAAATACGACCATATGATTATCCTTGATTGAGACTCTAACTAAACGCCAGGAAAAAGGTGAACTTTTAGAAGCATAAGGATTTATATTAGCTAAATTTTGGGGTACCGTAGTCAAATAACTAGCCGGAGCAAAACTCTTATTTAACCAACCATCATTCGGGGTTGATAGACGCAGTTGTGAGGAAGCATCGTGAGGGTCTACGTCTGAGTTGTACTTTGAAGTTTGAGATACAATAGCTATACAGTCAACACTAGAAAATGAACGAATACTAGTGGTTTCTTCATGAAGACCATTAAGTCGAGGTACAACTAAATCGGCAGGAGCGGGCATAGTGGTTTATGAAAAAGTTACGGTCAACGAGAAGAAAAAAAGAAGAAAAAAAAAAAACCGAAAACCGAAAACCGAAAACTGAAAACTGAAAACTGAAAACTGAAAACTGAAAACTGATTTTTAATAAAAAAATTAGAAATCTAGAGGTAGATTGAATTGAAGTTTAAATCCTTGAAGTGAAACTTTATTAAGACCAGATGAAACAATGAAACACGACGTCAAGCAGACGATTAATACGGCACGAGAGGGCAGAATGAATTGAGGCTGAGGAAGACAATTTCAAGTGGGCACAATGCGGTTAAAGAAAGCAAATGAGTCTATTTTTGTGAGGAAATATCCTAGAAGAGTAGTGGTGAGAAACGCAATTAACACGGCGGACGTATATTGAGGGTGTCAAGAAACTGAACGCTCCAGAGGAATGAATAGGCCCGGAGTAGATGGCCGGGTTGTGGGGGGAGGACAAGTGCAGATCAGTGAAGCGAACAGCGAACGGCAGAGCTCAGGCAATAAAGACGAGCTGAGAGGACGAGTTAGTACAGTCGCGATCAATAAACGCTGAGTGAACGAAAACAGAGGAATGGAAAACGAGTGGGATGACGAATACAAACAACAAACTACCGGCAGTGACGTTTGTCCCGGCACCCCGATCGCTTACAGTCCCACGCGGCGTTGATGGACACAAGTACGATCGCGAGCGGGACGCATTGATGACCTGAGGGGGTCTCTAGGGATATTGTCATTTAGCGGGGATGTTGAAATTAATTCTCGATTAGTGGGGGGTTCAACTTTGTTTCAACTTTTTTAAATTCACTGTGATATACTAACCTTCCCGTTCTGTTCGTCTGTTCATGGTTCGATGCATATGAAACGTTGAGGACGGATCTAACGCTGCCGTCATGCGGGCGTCTTCTAAGCGTAAGTGGTCCAATTCCCGGGCTCCGACCTCTGGACAAGGACAAACATAAAGACAATGATAATTCAACGGGCGAATAAGCTTATTTTTTATTCAGTCATGTAAGCCGGTTATGAGCATGCGTGATTGATGGATCTCTTTTTTTCTCTCTCTCTCTCTATCTATCTATCTCTATCTGTTGTTCTCGCTCTCGCTGAACCCTGATCTACTTGGGGTAGTTATTTTTAGCCGTACAACCTTGGCTGTTGCACCCAATTTATACGTAGGAATAAATTTATTATAATCGATATTATGCTACTTGTCTAGTTCGTATTATTATAATACGATAATAATAATTATCAATTTAAAATCTATTTACTCGGTCTTAAATACTTCGTTTGTGTCGAGTGAGTAGCTTGAATGAATCAACAGTTACTCTCAGGGCCGCTCTTACTCAGGGCCACACTCACTCACTCGTTAACTCAACGGAGAATACAAAATTTGAGTAACATACTTTGTCGAATATCTACTAACACTAGCCACCGCTAAAACATTATGCTTAATTGACGTTGTCGCAAGATGATTTAATACCACATGATTAGGAATCGGCAGGACACTATTATTATCCTTCTCCATACTATCATTAGTATTCAAGATAACACTCTCTAAATGAGGTGGTAATGATGGTGGAGTCTTAATATTATCCTTACTAAGATGTTGTTCCATTACTTCGGGGTTTATAAGTAATAATGGAATTTCATTAGTATATTGGTATATTTTAACTGGAACACTTTCATCAGCCTTGGAGAATCTTTCATATCCATTACCGGGATCCTCGTCGTCATGGGTTTCCTCGTGGGTTTCACATTCTTGGAGGTTAGGTGTGATTTCATTGGTTTCAAACGGTTGTGAAATTACGTCGGGAGTAGGAAGATTTTGTTGGTGGGCCACAATGGGTACTTGATAATCCATCATAACTTGATCATTATTAATTGGTAAAACTGGAGTCGGCGCGGCGGCCGATTGACCAACTTCAATATAATTAACCAAATTACCCATTGAATCCGTTGCAGTTGGTATAAAATCCGAACAACGTAATTCATTATCAACAACAAATCTTAATCGATGCGTACCAGGTGGTAAATTTAATACCGTACTAAAATTCCCATTAATTTTATCAAAATTTAATTTAATCATTTTCCTCCAACCAGTGAATGAGCCAGTTACAAATACCTTTGATTGTATATTAGTTACTTGAACCCATGTGATTACAACTGGAAATTTCCCCTCTGATATTTTGGCACCACTCAATTCAAATTCTTCACCTGAATCAACTCGAGATATCGGTTTAGGGAATTCCGTGTCTTGATCCTGCTCCATTTCACTATTATCATCGAATAGTAATGTGGATTTCCGTCGAGTATAAGTAGGACGTCCTGGTTCATGCGATACGGTGGGTGATTGAAATTGAGTTATAGAATGGGCGCCCTGATGCACTTCATCATGGTATCGAAGTTCATCATTATACCTTAATTGTTGTAATTGTTCTTGTTGAAGTTGTTGTTGCTGTAATTGTTGTCGTAGCTGTTCTCGTAACTGTTGTTGATGGTACTGTTCTTGTTGTTGTTGAAATAGTAACTGTTGTTGAAGTTGTTGTTGAGCTAAATTCTCAGCATTATAGCCATTGGAAGGGTTATAGGTATAATTTGCTCCATAAGGTGCTTGCGCGGTTTGGAATTGTGCTTGTTGTTGTTGATGTTGATGCTGTAGTAGTTGCATTTGTTCAAGTTGTTGTTGAGTTAGTTGTTGTTGTTGCTGCTGCTGTTGTTGTTCATAGGTACTAAACTCCGAATTGAAATAAGAGTTCCCATTCGGATCAGTCTGAATGGACGACGTGTTACCCATGGCGAGAAATGATGGGTAAAGTTAAGGATAATAAGAGCACTAGACACGGGTCAGGGATATCAATAAATGATATTCAAAGAGCGAGGTGGGAAAATAAATATATGGCCCAGTACAATAAAAATGTATACAGTACGTGACAATGGAATTCCCCAGATGGTTACGAGATCCAACCAACGATTATACATGTTAACGCTGACTCACCGCGGCTCCGCACTTAACTACGTCTGCTGACTCAGAGGGCCCTGGTGAGTATTTAAATCTGACTCAGCGGGGTCAGTGCCCCTCCCCCCGTGAAACTTTCTGCTTGAAGCCACGGTTACGCCGTTGGGCAATCTACGAGATTAACACTTAACGATAATGGATTCTACGACTCAAAATGGAATACAATTCTACGGGTACGAGCCAGTACAATTAGAACAGCAACGGGGTCACGGGGTTACGGTGGTGTTCAAGTCTGAGACGGGAAGGGCACCGGTTGCGGCGATCTTGTACAATGTAGACCCGGTATCGGGGACGATAATCTTGTGTCATGGCGATGATGGCGATAATGGCGACAATGACAGCGGTGCATTCACGGCCGGACTCGATGATGGTCATGCAAATCACGGTGGTCACCAGGGCGAGAAAGACACGGCCAACAGTCAGTGTATGAGCCCTGTAAAGACTGGCCCGTTGGTTATAGCCGATGTGGCCGTACCACCGGGTAGATACTCGGTAGTGCTTAGTGATAGTGTAAGCGAACTTCAGTTGGATGGTAATAAATAGTTTGTTCATTGTGTAAGCCTAGACTATATCTTGAGCCCTTTAGGCCCCACCATGTGTAAGCCCCACAAGCCGCTAACAGCCCGGCGCCTAGCGGCACCCCTGCGGCCCCAACCGTCCCCCACCGCATTTAACCTCCCAGCGGAGAGGCCAACGCGATAACTTGGCTCAGGAAGACCTCTGATGTAGTGTGGGTTAATCTTTTTCCTCCCCCCCCGGATCCTCATCGCTTTGCACACACAACTTCAATATGGCATCCAACGAACTCAGAACTTACTCTGGCGATTATGACTACTTATTCAAGGGTATGTGTGTTATGTAGGGGTCATTGCTTTATGACCCCTGACCTCCGTGGCGTCGTCTTGTACCGCAACTTCAATTCTCTACTGACCGTTCCATCGTGCATTTCGTCTATCGTGGGACGGTAGACAAGGTTCTCTCGAATATCACTTTTGGACGATCCTAGATGTATTGCTGGTGTGGTTTTTATCTTTCAATTCACTTTTATCGTCATCCTTCTTCATCGTTATCTTTATTTATCTCTTCTTTTTTCATCGCTTCGTTTCATGCTGATCTCTCCTTACCGTTATCGTAAGGTCCAAATAACGGGAATTCTTTGAGCCCTTATTTCATAAATGGTCGGCGTTCGATTTGGGATGGGCTGATCCTTGACTTGGGATCGATCCTTCTTAACCCATTGACTCCATCGACGCGTCTTTGAGGCTGAGCAGCATCACGCCTTGATTATGATATTTAACGATGACCGATTGTCGATGGTGGATGATGGATTTTTGTTTTTATTTTTATTTCTATTTTCATTTTCATTCTTACTAACTCTTTTAGTCGTTATGACTGGTGATTCTGGTGTTGGTAAATCAAATATCCTCGACAGATTTGCTCGTAATGAATTCAACCTTGATAGTAAATCGACAATTGGTGTAGAATTCGCTACTAGAACACTTCAAATTGATGATAAACATGTTAAAGCACAAATTTGGGATACTGCAGGTCAAGAAAGATATAGAGCAATCACATCAGCTTATTATCGTGGTGCAGTTGGTGCCCTGATAATGTACGATATCACTAATTCTGCTTCTTATAAATCAATCGCAAAATGGTTAGACGAGTTAAGAGAACAAGCTGATCCTAATATTATTTTAATGTTAGTTGGTAATAAATGTGATTTAAAGCATTTAAGAGCTGTACCCACAAATGAAGCTAAAAATTTTGCCGCTCAAAACAAATTATTATTCATTGAAACTTCAGCTCTTGATGCCACGAACGTTGATTTAGCATTTCAAAATATTTTAACTGAAATTTATCATCGTTATTCAGTTCAAGAAGGTCTTTCCAATGAATTTGACAATAATAAACCATCTGGGGGTCAAACTATTTCTTTGACCGTTCAACCCGATGATAATGCTTCAAAGAAGAATAATTGTTGTTAAACAACAAACAACGAGCGAAAAACGAACAGAGCGGAAAACGAGCATAGCGAAAAACGAGCAGAGGGAGTTGTGTGTGAACTTGTTCTTGTAAGTGAACTTGTTCTTCGTCGTCGTCTTCGTCTCTGCGTCTTCATTAGGTAGAAAAACCAAATTTGGGTCGTAATTTTAAGTATATTAAAAAAGGAATAAAATGAATTGTAAAAGAGTATAAAGTAAATTATCTTTACATTTCTATCATTTTCCTTTTTTGATTTTTCATCATTCTCGCTTTCCTCTTATTCTGACTCCTATTTTCTTTGCATTATTCGCATTTATGTTCCATTTTATCTTCTTTACAAAATATTTATATATTATGCTGTTTAGATCTCATGATTGTTCTGTAATTTAATTCAATACACATTTGTGTTGTTATTATTATTTAATGAACGAACTCAATCGAATGTAGCGGGTTGAGTGAATATTCCAATAATAGTAATTAGTACATTATTATGTGCTGTTTGGGCGTGTCACAATTATCTTGTAATGCGTATACAATTTCTTATTAATTTTATTATTAGATAATTATATAGTTAAACCAAAGCACTTAAAGACCGCCAAACTCAGCATCTTCATCTTCATCTTCATCTTCATCTTCATCATTATCATCATCATCCTCTTGAACAATAGCAGCTCCCTTAGCCTTTGCGCCTTCTCTGGCTTCAGCTTCTTCTCTGTCCAATTCAGCGGCGGCCTTGGCGAAATCAATTACTTTGCCTCTAGTTCTTCTACCACTTGGTAAAATATTACTAAGATCCAGTTCCTCGAGAGGGTCATCATCTTCATCTAATTCTTCTTCGACTAATTCGTCATTAAAATCAGATTCTGAATCAGAGGTAGCAGCCTTAGAAGCTTTGGTAGATTTTGAGCTAGTAGAAGCATTCGATTCTTCCTGAACATCTTCATCTTCATCTTCTTCTTCGGGTTCAGAATCGTATCTCTTAGATTTCTTACCCTTGAGTTTCTTGAATACCTTTTGAGCGGCGACTTCTTCCTCGACGGATTCAATCTTTTGCTTCTTTCCTACGGGTTCAATTTCTTCAACAGTAGTTTTAGTGTCGGCCTTGCGCTTTTCAGCAGAAATCTGTTCAATATCAGACATTTTGTGTTTAATTCAAGTTACGACTTAAGAGTAAATATAGTATTCTGTCTTTTAGACGAGTCGCATCGCAGCCGCTGCATCATGCCAGAGAATTCGCAGTTCAATGTGGTGGTATGAACCTGTGGCGTAAACCGTTCAAGAACCACCAATTAAAAAGGGTTAATTTATCGATAATCATTCTTATTAGATTTTAGAATAGATATATTATAATTTTAATGAAGTTTAACCAGTTTTCAATTAATTATACCAATTAGGCCCTCTTTCAGTCAGTAATGTTCACGCCTAACGTATTATCCATGCGTACATTCCATCCCGAGGTTCAAAGTAGTGGGAATTTCGTCGCGGCGCACTATACTAGGCTAGTCATTGTTAACCTCGATATCGTATTATTACATCTATATACACACATTAACTAATCATGTCGGCACCTAGAAGAGCCAAGATGGCTGATCTTATCAACTACCGTCTCAGAATCGTTTCCTTAGACGGTAAAGAAATTACTGGACAATTATTAGCCTTTGATAAATTTATGAATTTAGTATTGGCCGATTCGGAAGAATTTCGTTTAACAAAACGTAATACACAATTATTGCAACAACAATCAATGACGACGTCTTCTTCATCTTCATCATCCACAGCATCATCTACATCATCAACAATATCACAGGAAAAGAGGACTCTCGGTTTAGTCATCGTACGTGGTGAAACCATTGTCTCAGTATCGATTGAATCCCCTCCCCCCAATGATCAAACGGCAAGATTAAAGAAGGACGCCATTAAACCGGGTCATGGTGTTTCAAAACCTATTGGTCGACCTACTGGTCCCGGTACTGGTTCAAATTCACTTAGTGGTCCCATTAGAACAAATAGTGGTTCTAATAATCAACCACCTCGTGGATTTGGTGGTCCTCCTCGTGGATTTGGCAGTAATGGTGGTGCTTCAAATGGCCCACCTCGTGGATTTGGTGGTAGTGCTCCTCCTGGGTTTAGACCTCCTCCTAGTTTTGGCGGACGTTAAGAAAATTATAATCTGAGCGAGTTAATAGTGAATATTCTTCACTTCGCTCTGAGTATGAATGAATTATAAAAGCAAAATCAGAAAAAATGAATCACTACTATGTATACGCCGTGTATTTTCGTTTTTTCACCCGCCCAGAACGGTGCTTTTGCTCTCGGGCATAATTGGCTTTGATCAGTTAAAGTGTAAACTGTTGCCACGAGATATGTTTACGGTTTTAGTTTTGTTATTTTAATTTTCTTCTTTTGTTTTACTCGTTTTTTTTCTATTCTTCACATTGCCTTATGGAAATAGTTTATGTATATTAGTAATAAATAAGTTGTTTTTTTAAATATCATCCTTGTATATAAATAAATAAATTGATTTACACCGTTACATATTCCCCACCTCGCTCGTTCGCTCGTTCTTCGTTGTTACACCATTCTAAGAATCCTTTAGTTTTAATAAAATCATTATAAAATCTAGTACGATCAGCTGGTGAAATGAAAATATCTAAATTGTCAATTCCATCAATCAGAGAAGGTAATGCCGTGTTATTTCTGTTTGGTTTCCAACCCGCGGATGATGGTGACGTTAAATCATCCATAAATCTTGTCTTATCAAATTCACCCCTGACTCCAATATATCTACCAAGTGGTGTTAAAATACGATCAAGTCTTTGGTTAAAATATTTCAAAATAAACTCATCAATGGAATCATCGAGGCCCCCACTAGTATCAGTCATTAATTTGACTAAATTAACATCTAATTGTGTTATGAATTCATTATCATCATTGAGAAATCTACTTCGTGACCAAATAATTTGATTACTTCTATTAATTGTCGATAAATTAGTTATTGCCTTAGCGGTAGGTTGGGGTCGTCTTGGCGTATGGGATGGAAGATTCTTGATTATGCTATTTTGATTAATTGGATTCCGTTTTAATGATAAATTAGATGCTATCCCACCGCCTATCCATGTTAACAAGCTTGATTTGGTTCGTTGAGGACTGGGTGGACCATTAAATCGTGGTGAGGTCATGTTTAATGGACTCATTCTATTATAGCTTTGTCTTGGCCTCTTTAATAATGATTCAAATTTCCCACCATTACCAAAGCATGACTCTAAACGATTCTCACCAACTAATATGATTAAAAAATGTGAAAATTCTGGTCCTGACCCGATAAGAAATGGATTGCATACTCCAATAATTTCACCAGAACTGTCATTGTTGTCATCAATAGAATGAATTGTAGCATATTCACATAATCGACCCTTAAATGTCATTATCGGTTTCAATAGATTAACAGCCCCCATTACAAAATTTGAGCAAAGATCAGGTGTTGTCGCATATACCATGATGGGTATTTCTAATAATAACAATTGGAATATCTGGGTTAATAAACTTAATGATGAGGCTGTGGTAGAAAAGTATGAAAGTGGTAATCCCGATGTACGAAGTGGGATTGGTAAATGTGGAATCAAAGCTCTCCAATTTGGCTTGATCACCCCCGATTTATAATATGAGTTCATAACAATTACCTCACCAAGAAACCCCAATTCGGTGTCATTGGGTAAATTAGTATCAAAGCGTGGCCAGTTCGAGATACCCACTAATGCACCCTCTAGTAAGGGGTACTTCGCCTCAATGGACAAGGCAAAGAATCTATTGTTATCATACAATATGATATTCAGCAACTTGAAGAACAAATTGGGCAATTTAAGTCGTGAAACTAATAATAATGATTGTTGTTGATAACCTCTCGGATAGTTACGATTCGCCATTTGACAAAAGTTAACATAAACGAATAATGGATGTTTATAAGTTCCATCAATATGATGATTTGATGATGAAAAAATCAATTCATTTTCAATTATTTCAGGCGTTGTACAATCCAAACGAAACATAAATTGCATATTCAATTCATCAGAGCTGGTTGTCTCCGGCAGAGAATTAAAACATAATTTATGGAAATCAATTTCGTTGAATTCATAGCTCGGTGTTATCAATTTAAGATCAGGACCAATATCGTTATCGAAATCTACTACCATCGCACATACCAGATAAGAGTGTAATATCGATAACGCATGAGATGATAGGCTGGCGATAGCGATAGGTAATGAGGACGTAAGATATTCATGAATGCGGAATGATGATATAAATGAAGATGGTAATCTTTTCCTAATGTGTGCTGACATTTCACTCCCTGGAGGGATGATTTAGGATGTATAGAGTTTGATACGTGATAGGATCGTCCGGACAGCCGCAATGTGCATCAGTGCAGTGCACGATCGAGGGAAGGGCTGAAGGACTATTCGAAGAAATAAGATTAGAATCTAAATAATGCTTCACTTCAACAGAATTTAAGTTTAATTAAGAATAAGAATTTAAAGCTAAAAGAAGTTTATATAAAAAAATGAAATGAAATGAATTAAAAAAATGAAATAAAAAATACGATATCAGCGTCGTTGCGATGAGAGAGCAATAATCAACGGATAAAACGAAAGGAAAGATTAGTTAGGACAAATCGAACTATTACCATGAGCTAATACACATTAGAATACTAATGGGACTCATTAGAATAGATTTTCTCTGGTTTGGTCAACTCATTTTGGGGTGCAACAAGAGTTGAAGGACTCAGGTTGGTATAAAGGTTATTCTCCTCTTGGGGGATTCCCTCTGGGTAACGCAAATCGATGTTATCACCATTGGCTCTCGTTGGATCAACCCCATTAGGGAACCCATTATCATTATGTTCATCGACCTCAACGCCGTTACCTCCCTGGTTGATTAAACCACCAAAGCTCCCAGTGGCCGTGGTAAATATTGAATTACCCTTGAAAGTGGGCATAGCAGATATAATAACCAAACAAGTGGAAAGGATGAAGCTGAGCCAGGTTAACGCGGCGAAGGCAATTGAAGCCTTGGCGGTCTTACATCCCGTGATAGCACTACGATCAATAGAGTTGGTGAAGTTGTCAAAGAAAAAAGCATTATTACAGGTACCAGGGCCCCAGGTGGCAGCTAGTGAGATGAAGTTACAGAACCAAAAGATGTGGTTGAGTAGTTCAAGGATAAAGAAAGCTAACGGATGAACACATTTACGGGAGTAAATGGGAGCGGCAAAGTAAGCTAGGGATAACCAGGTGAATAGAGCAGTGAAAATGGAAAAGCCGTCAGCATCAGTATCACTGAACTTGTTGATAGTTGCAGCTGAAAGGGCCAAAACTATCAAAGCTAAGAAGAACTGAATTGTTCTGACAATTAAAATAGAAGACCATCTCATTCTGAAGATGGGTGAATGTTATGGGGCGGACTAAAAGTTGTAGGGAAATTATAGTAAAGAAATGTGAGGAAGTGTATGGAAAATGAACGAAAGAATAAACGTGGCGAAGGGCGTGGATTAGGATCTTATATACCCAAAATAAGCGCTGAGATTTTTAAACCCTGGTAACACAAATTAAGTTTTAGTACATAATAATTAAGGCTCAGAAAGACCGCCGCGCCTTTGTCCACCTGACCCTGATAAGACCCAGCCTGGTGATGTAGATGAATCGGTTAAAGCTGATTGTTTATGGTAATGAGATGTTTATGAATTTAAGTTTATTATTATTTTATTTTTTTCTTGGTTTGTTATATTTTTTTAAGTTTAAGTTTAAGCTTGCTATTTTTGACAAGGGCGTGAGAGGTAACGGTTGTGAGGATTATCAGAGGATGATTAAAATTAGATTAAAAGGAAAAAATTGAATGACAATAATGACAGAATAGAATAAAACGACTAAATAAAAATAAAAAACTAAATGAAACTAAATGAAAATAAATAAAAATAAATAAATAAAACAGAGCACTAAACAGATTCACCAGCATCGTTGATGATATTCACCATGGATAAAGCATGCTCGAACATTGTCAACGTCCCATCTATATGCGGGCTGATTAGAAGGAACTATGAACCCAGACGGACGGGCGATACTACACCGGCGCTGGCCTTGAACCATATACTACGGCTAATCGGACCGTTACAACGGCTTTTCACTTTGCTAATAATAATCAGGACTCTTAATAAAGGTCCATCATGGTTTGATCGCACGTGACGCCACGCCAGTATGAGTATGGCGCGGGGGGAGGCGCCATGTACCATCACAGCACGTGACACCCATGTAGAATCGCTATTTTTTTAATATATACGGTGGTGCTACGCCGCGCGCCCGAAGGCTCGCGTCATTCTTTGTGGCTTATCAGGCGGGACGCCAAATAGCGTACGCCATTGGTATGGTACGGGCTTGCTGAAGATATACTGCCATTAGTCCATTGACAGGGGAGCCAATCAGCCCTGTGAACCGACTCATCATTCTGCAGATCAGCGAGATGGAGATCCTTGACCAATGGTTGACAACGAATGAGCGAATGAATTGTTCGGTGAATGAAGTGTCAGTAGTAATTTTAGCTGCATGATGCAACTCTATCCATTACTCACTGGTTAAAGTATAAAGTCACCTCAATTCCCAATAGGGAGAATTTTAATTGTTTTCTTCTTCTCCTCCTTTTATATAGACATTCCTTTTATTTATTTATTATTTATTATTTATTATTTATTACCATGCCCTCTCACTTCGATACCTTACAACTTCACGCTGGTCAAGACATTGATTCGGCTACTAATGCCCATGCAGTCCCTATTTACGCTACCGCTTCTTACGCCTTCAATGATTCCGCTCATGGTGCGGATCTCTTCGGTTTAAAGACTAGTGGTAACATTTACTCTCGTATTGCGAATCCTACTAATGATGTTTTCGAAAAGAGAATGGCGGCTCTTGAAAATGGTGCTGCCGCAGTTGCCGTTTCTTCCGGCCAAGCCGCTCAATTCTTAGCTATTGCCGGTTTAGCTCACGCTGGTGATAATATTGTTTCAACTTCATTCCTTTACGGTGGTACTTATAATCAATTCAAGGTCGCCTTCAAGCGTTTAGGTATTGATGTTACCTTTGTTAACGGTGATAATCCTGAAGATTTCGCCAAGGCCATTAATGAAAAGACCAAGGCAATTTACGTTGAAAGTATTGGTAACCCTAAATACAATATCCCCGATTTTGAACGTATCTCCAAGATCGCTCATGATCACGGTATCCCCCTCGTGGTTGATAACACGTTTGGTGCTGGTGGTTATTTGATTAAACCCATTGATCATGGTGCCGATATCGTTGTACACTCTGCCACTAAATGGATTGGTGGTCATGGTACTACTATTGGTGGTGTTATTATTGATTCAGGTAAATTCCCCTGGGAAAAGTACCCTGAAAGATTCCCTCAATTCTCCAAGCCCTCTGAGGGGTATCATGGTCTTCAATTCTCTGAAGCCTTTGGTAACCTAGCATACATTTTGCACGTTCGTGTTGAATTATTAAGAGATCTTGGTGCTTGTCAAAATCCCTTTGGTTCCTTCCTCCTTCTTCAGGGTCTTGAAACTTTATCGCTCCGTGTTGAACGTCATGCCTCAAATACCCTTGCTCTCGCTAAATGGCTTGAATCTCATCCTAAAGTTTCTTGGGTATCTTACCCCGGTCTTGAATCTCATCCTTACCATGAACGTGCCAAGAAATACCTCAAGAATGGTTTCGGTTGTGTATTATCCGTCGGTGTTAAGCCCCAGGAAGGTATTAATGATGCCGGTGCTCAAGTTGTTGATAATTTAAAATTAGCCACTAATTTAGCTAATGTTGGTGATTCCAAGACTCTTGTTATTGCTCCTTATTTCACTACCCATCAACAATTAACTCATGAAGAAAAATTAGCTAGTGGTGTTACTGATGATTTAATTAGAGTTTCGGTTGGTACGGAATTTATTGATGACATTATCGCTGATTTCCAAAACAGTTTTGATGAAGTTTATAGTAAAATCTAACGGGTGAGTCAATGAATATAAATAAAAGCAAATGCAACTTATATAAAATGAATTGAAGTGAAAAAAATACTTCATCTAGAGATAATGAATAAAAATATTAATTAAAAAATACATCATCTAAAATGTAATGCATATACAACATCAATAATATGATGCATGTCCCATAAAGTAGATTTTAATTTCAATTTATTTTAATTTTAATTTTCTACACTAAGTTGATCGCTAAGATAATAAATAGATGACTGGTAAATTATTACACAACCGTAAAATACTACTCATTTGTAAAATGTCACAAACTCTCGCTTGTCTCGAATCTAAAATACATAGGGAATGAAGATATAAGGAACAACCTTCTTATACTCATCATAATCATCACCGTACTTCTTTTCAAGACGTTCAATATCTCTATAAGCTCTATGAACCAATACGACAAAGAAGAAAGTTGGGAAGAAAAAGGGCAATAATGAACCAGTACCACACATGAGAGCCCAAGTCAAACACATAATATAATCAGCGGTATAATTACATTTACGAGCGTAACCAAACCATCCGGAGGTTAATAAAGTACCACCATTCTTACATTGAATAAACGTAGGGTTTTGAATGGTTTGGTAAGGTAATTGAGGGAAAGTCTTACGATCAATAATAGTACCTTGACGCATTTGTCTGAACCCATTCTTTTGGGAGTTGGCAGTATCAAAGAAGTAATAGGCAGTGAGAAGAACAACATAAAGGGTAACATTGTAAGTAGTAGACCATTGGTAATCCTCGGGCTTATGGTTGATTAAGTAAAGAGTACAATGACAATAAGTGAAGGGTACACCGGCAATGTTCCAGAAGATAAGCATGAAACCAAACTTTTCGTAAAACATATCCCAAGAGGTAATAATTAATTGTTCACCTTTACAGCAAGCGTTAACGTAAAGCCAATGAGCTAAAAGTACAAAGGCGACTTGAGGGGTTACGTAACCGTAAACTTCGTATTGTTTGAAAGCGGCGCCGAGTGAGATAAAGAAAAGGATAAACCAGGGTAATCTTACTTCAAAGAACATCTTCCAATCAATAATACCGGTACGGGGGTTCAAATTAGCGCCCATAAAGACATCATAAAGGAAATTACCGGACATACGGTGTTGAGCATTGGTAGCAAGGGTAAAGAAATAAAGGCCAAATGATACAGCGAACCCGGTAAAGATACAAACGGTCATAAGTTCACCAAATCGGTCAATAATGGTATAAAGAGGGAAGTAACCAGTGAAGTGTAATACTAAGGAGATGGCGATAGTAGTATAAAACGAGTAAACGGCATTACAAAAGTAAGGCAGGGCTTTACCATCTAAGTGAGCCAGGGGTAAACCATAACCAGTAACACCGGGTAAAGTAGCGTAAAACACGGCTTGAACGAGGAAAAATCCGTAAAACGCTAAATAAGTACTAAGACTGGGAAGGGCATGATCAAGAAATAATTGATAAAATTCTCCAACGAAATCACCCAGCGATTGACCTTCAACGGGGAGCCATAAAACACCATCCTTGAAAGTAGCACAGATCCACAAGTACCACATAAGAATAGGAAATCCGATCATCATAAGTGAAACACCGATGGGTCCACCAAAATCGTAGCCGCCAAAGGCATAATCTAAATCACCAGCGGACGATTTACCAGTATCGACAACTGCAGCATCAGCCTTATCCGCCGAACGATTCTTAAGGGAGGATCGGTCCTTGCGAGCGTTCGAACCAGTAGCCATTTTTTTCTCTTACCGATTCCTTATCCGGTTTCCGTGAGCCGAAGGTCGTATATATGTGAAGTACAAGCGGATTAAAGCCAGCACATCGACCCTAACCTTTATAATTGCTAGAGGAACGTACGAGCTAAACACAACAAACATATCACCCGGACAACAGAACACGATGATGTAAACATGGCGTTAATAGGCATACGACTTATACGACCCGTCTAAACCCCCCGACACCCCTAACCCACATGACATTATTTTTCGTTTTCTTCGTTTTGACAGAATGCGAGAAAAAAACTAACTGGCCAGACCCTAATTGCCGCGCTGAGTCAGCGATGACGTGTGGACTCACCCGGCCGGCGACCCGGTTACGTCAGCTTAGAATCTCCAGCGAGCGATGTGCCCAGCGCAGTTTAATACTACGACTCCAGTCACATTTCTAATTTGCGCTTACTACACGCTCACTCCGGGCTCGGTTTTTTCAAAATGGACGCCTCTACTACAATTCTGGACGCCAACCAGGCCACTAGAGCCTTTTTGCCTAATCTATGGGATGACACCGATGACACCGCTCAGTCGGCTGCGACCAGTGATGGTGGTGTCGCCACGGGTCCCGATTCGGGCTCATCGTTGTCGACCGCTAATGGCGATGCTCAAGATATCACCGAATCTCATTCTGATCCCACGTCCGTTATTGAGGATTATAATCAGGACACCCAACAAAGACCTCCTGGTCTTTTAACGGTTGATACTACCTTGAATCATTCTGGTCAAGCTACTCAACGTCGTCCACCGTTGGATAATCGTCGACCACTTGATTCTTCCCATCAAGCCGCTGGTTCCACGGCCGATCTGGGTTATACTGATGGTACTGGAGTCGAAATAGAAGAAAATTCTGGTAATATTCATTTACTAAGACATACCAATAGTAGTACCAGTTTATCGTTAGGTAGTGCTCTCGCTAATAGTAACGCTAATGGTCATTCGTCTTCATCTACCAGTTTATTATTTTCTAATATTTGGTCTTCGTCAAATAACCCCATGTCTCCCATCCCCCAATCAGCCACTCCCTTGGGTAAGCCATCATTGGTTAATGACAATGGGACACCATTGTCTCATCCTAGTTCTCCTGTGTTCATGAATAGTCCGTTATCATTTCATCCTAATGTATCGTTGAGTCATGCCGTGGCTCGTTCAGCGTCATTACCTCCACCCTCGTTGAACTCTTCGCCCGTAATGGCGTCGTCAAATTTAGCCGGCTCTCATCATAGATTCATTGGTGGTAATGATCCCTCCGTTACCCCGTCTAATATGAATCAGTATAATCTCAAGTCTACTTCGCTTAGTAGATTTCACGCTCAACAACATAATGGTCCTATGGCACCTCAACCTCCATTATCACCACAACCTTATTATCCCTACCATGGCTCACCGGCTACATCATCACCTTATCAGCCAGGTGCCCCTGTGCCTTCTGCAGATTCATTCTATCAGTATAATAATCATGGTAATGGTGCTAATCTTAGTCCACGTCCTCAAAGTGCGGCTCCCATTGCGGTTGGTGTCTCCGCCGGTGGTAATGTTCACTTTGCTCAAAGTATGACTAATTTGAGAAGTCAATACACCTCCTCACCTACTTCGTTCAACAACCCAGGATACCCTTTATCGCAAGTGTACGGTAATACTGGGTACGGCCAAGTTGATTCTAACTCACCTGGATTAAGTCATTTATCTTATTCATCTCATTCAGCTAGTGGTTCTAATTTAGCTTCCATGGTTAATGGTAATGGATATAATAATGGTGGTAACTACCCTGAATCTCAATACCTTTACGGTGGCCAACAGAGGTCAGAATCACCTGCGTTGGGTAGTCATTTAAATGATCATACTGAAGGACAATTTCATAAGAATCAAAGCTCAAATTATGCTAATTATATGGCATTAAATGATGAAATGACTGCCATGTCACTTAACAATAACGATAATAGATATCAACATACTTCCCCGGTTGATGATATTTTTGATAATGTTAGTCATATTGTTGCTCCCATTCCGACTTCTACCATTAATTCATCATCAATGCATAATTTAGCTGAATTAAATCCTAATTCTCGTAGTTCAACACCCGTGAGAAAGAAGACTGATCGTAGTTCAATACCCGCTAATGGTACTACCAACGCAAAGGCACATGTAATTTCAACTGTATCAACCCCACCACCTCAAATGAGCGGTAATGGTAAAACCTCGCCTGTATTACCTGGATCACCAGCAATTATGTCATCAACTGGACAACCATTACCACCACAAACTCAATCAGCAGAACTTTACAAGACAGAACTTTGTTCAACATTCATGAAGAAGGGCTATTGTCCATATGAGAATAAATGTCAATTCGCTCATGGTGAACATGAACTTAATTTTGTTTCAAGGCCATCAAATTGGCGTAGTAAACCTTGTGTTAATTGGACGAAGACTGGTACTTGTTCATATAATGATAGATGCTGTTTTAAGCATGAATAGACATTCTGAATATTCTAAGCATAGCGAAGAATGTGAAGAATGTGAAAAACGTGAAGACCATTGATTGGAAGCCTATACTTATATGTTTTATCTCGCTCGATTGTTAAGTTCAATTTATTTACCACAATCGAGTGGTAAATTTAATCCAGCATCTCTCACACAACATTTATGCCATTAAGAAAAAATGCCATAAAAACGATAATGAAACAAAAAACCTCAAAAAAAAAAGAAACGTCAAAAACAGTAGACTGATTAAAACTTTTCAAACTCGAATATACCATGGCTGATGTATTCGAGTTGAAAGTAAGAAAAAAAGAAAACCAAAATGCATAAAATGCTCAAAAAAACAACCAAACAATCATTTTTGATGATTGAGATTTAACATTTTTTAGATTCATTTATCTCTTATTCGTCTTTATCACTTTGAGGTACGTATGTATGTTGTCTTAAAAGTGAATGGGTATCATATTCAGCACCCCCTCCTCTCCCCTCATCCCTCGTTTATTTATTACTTATTTATTCTATTTATTCTATTTATTCATTATTTATTCTATTTTACCTATTTATTTTTACTTTTTGTAATTCATTTATATATTCTTTATTTATTCGTTATTTATTCATTATTTATTCTATTTATGTATATAAGTATTGAGCATTCTTCGCATACGGAATGCGAAGGACGCAGTGAGATGATGAACGCAAACACTCTCGCTACGCTCGAGGTGTAGTCAACCAAAAAATAACAACATTATAAATCAATACATATTGTCTAATACTTTGAACCATTGATAATCTTTGTTGTCTAAGAATATGTACTATTCTGTAAATGAGGTCATTATCGAATGATGTCGCGGAGGAGAGGGCAGTAGAAGGGATGAGTTTATTGAGGATGGATTCACTCGCTCCGCTAGCGAGAATGTCTAAAATAACATCAACGGCAATAAATGTCCCCGTTCTTCCACAACCAGCACTACAATGCACGACAGCGGGACCCGACCTTGAATCATACTCGCTCTTCAATGAGCATAATTTAAGTAACGTATCAGGTCTTAAAGTACCTAAATCGGGCCAATTAATGTACTGAATTTGTGTTACCTCATGAGTCGCGTCATCGCCGTTATTGAGGTGAAATTTCCTTATTATTACATCATCACCATCACTCAAAAATCTGTTCGTCTCTGAAACCTGCTTGATTGAAAGGTTGGCAAAATTATGATCCCCCCAATAATGATGACATTTGATAACACCAGCTTCTGATTCGGAAGTTAACATAATTATAACTGATACTTTATTATCATTAACCATCTGCCAAAAATCACCAATTGTTGCCGGTAATGGACCCTGTGTGGCAATATGTCGTAATGGACATCCAGGGACTGATATATGTGAAGCATTAATATAATCACATGTTGTCGTTGCCGTCGTCGTCATCGTGGCGAACGGTAATTTAACTCGACTATGATCATAGGGCCAAATATTTTTATATCGATTTTTATAACCTAATTCAACTCCGGCTGGAAGTAGGCAAGCCGACGATGATGATGACGACGATGATGAAAATGCTGATTCTAATCTCTTTCTCTCGCATGATTCGATAACAGCAAATCTATCGGCTAAACAACTACCACTTTCATCTAATATCACATCCCTCAACCATATTGGAAATCTATCATCTTCTCTTAATTGTTCTATTGTCGTATTGGGGGGAATGGAAAGTGGTATACACCATTTTGAATCATCTTTAACGCCCAAGATACTATTAACGGGGAGCGTATGACCCTGAGATAAAGTAAACCCTGTCATAACCGAGGTTGTTGTCGTTGGCATTTGTGTTGATATCGTTGGTGATATAGTTTTATCCGTGGATGAATCGATGTCAACATCAATAAAATCCTTATATTCATGCATACTACTAAACCCACCTCTTAAGTAAAATAAAGGAATTTTATCAAATAATTGTGATTTATCGAATTTTAATAATGTATGGAATAAGGTTGGTGAGCCCTTGCTCGTTAATTGTTCAGTCGATGAATCATAGATTAATACTGCATCGTATGAACTTGGATCATCAAATTGACGCCGGGTAGTGGTGGGTAATGAATCAATGACACGTGCCAATGTTAATGTAGGACGTTTTAATAATGTTGACGGGATACAGATATTTACTGCACTTATTATTCTTGAATGATAAAATGCAGAGTATGGTCTAGTATCAATGATTAGAATTCTTTTATTTTTATGTTTATTTTCCTTGAAATAATATTGATCGATAAGATCATGAGATTCGAGACTATTAATAGACGCAGGAATATCAAGTGGCGATGACATGCCGAAGGGAGCTACTGGTGATAATAACGCATTGAAGGGATTCCTTGGAGTGTATATTTGGCCTTGACTTAGAGTATGAATATGAGCGTGATGGGGGAATGGCGTAGAAAGGGTTCCCAGGGACAGGGAGTTTTTTCGATGAGTTTGGGTGGTTGGCAGAGACAGGGCGAGGGGACCAGGAATGTGACGATTAAGATCTTGTGGCGTTGGCGTTGTCGTTGGCGTTGTCGATTGGGGACAAGAAAAGTTTAATGGGAGTTGAGCGAGGACAGGATCAGGATGGGTTGATGAATGATTACTTGATGTTGTATGGCCCCTTGATACACAGGAAGATTCACTTGAAGATTCGGGATAGCTGAATGAAGATACACTAGTGCGATCATGGGGGATTGAAAAATAACTACCATCGGGCGATGCCACGGTCCTGTTGGGGTCTAGCGCGCGCGATTTAAGGTAAGAGGGAGAAAACAACGGCGGCGTTGAAGTCAAGGCCGTGATATGAAAGGGTGATTTTGGCGAACATGGAGTAGGCGCAGACGCTATCATAGTATATATATATATATCTACAAGCGTATATATCTAAGTGTAGATGAGATGAGATGAGATGAAATGAGGCCCGACGTCTTTGCCCAACATCGACAGCACTTCTTTCGCCAAGCGGTGGGGGGCACGCCGCACGATAAACTAACCTCGAATGGGCACGCCGCGCTCTCCACCCGGAATTAATGCCCAATTTGCATTTAATCGGTCAAATGATGGCGCATAATGAGGTCATCCTAATGCACGGAGCCGTACTTCAACTGTGGCAGAGCGCATCAGGAGTGGTCAAGGGTCCAAGTAAAATAGTTTGCCGTGAAGGACGAGGCTCGGTAACAGCCCAGTATGACGTCAACGCCAGTCAGTGGAGATTCTAGCCGCTCAATGGAGTAGTTAGTTGATTTTATACGGAATAGTGATTATCCGTCTATGATCGGATTATAGTCGGTGACATGAACACAGAGACATTACTGTCCTTGAAGGTTTCAGTTTCAGTTCCATCCGGTGTTTATCGTTAAGATCGTCACTGACAGTCCCCGATGTGGCTACGATCTCCAGGCGGTGCTGCGATGAGCCCGTCGGGTAGTACGTATCACTATGTATCACTACGCATTACTACGTACTACTACATGCTACTCTCACGCCCCATAGAGCTAACTGGTTCAAACGCCTAATGGTATAATTGAGACGCCACCCGTCTGCGTAACCCTTTCCATTCAATTTTCCATGCCTTCACTCAAAATACGAATTCAGTTTGGCGTCCGCGGTCGTGTCTGCCGCTGTCATGGCTGAGCCCCCCTCCCCTGACGCAGACACTAGTTAAATTGCACGGCCTGTACTAGTCCATCGTCAAACATGCGCCGTCAGCAAGCTATGGGTGGTCAGTGTCCGTGAGGGAGTAGTAGAGAGCTATTGTCATTGTAGATCCTCCCAGCGGGATCTAGCTATCGCCATTACCGTTGGCATTCTATATATAGATGATGGGACCAACCGCCATATGTCAACAGGCTATGCGTATGCATGACTTTGATATTCAACCTCTACACAGACCCTAACAGACCGTTTTATTTAGATTTGTGCAACGAGACATTGTCACAACTAATATTATTAAAGGCACTTCATTTTATACATATGCATATATACATAAATATATGTCAATGATTAGACTCAGCCTCTCTTCTTTTCTCATACCATCATGGCTAGTCCTCAATACTTTTTGATGTACCGTCATTTGATCCATGAGGTGAACCAGAATAAACGAGATAATTAATAGTCACTTTTGTAAAACGTTTACTTTTATCTTTTCTTTATTCCATCATCCTTCTATTCTCTCTCTCTCTCTTTCAATCTCTCTATCCTTTTCTTCATGCCACCCCCGGGTAACTGTAATTTCGATCAACACATTAATTTACGCTCCCGACTCAAACACTTGAGAAGGCCATATAGAGATCTCAGAATCGATCAAGATGACCACAACGCCCGTATTTTCCTTTTCATCGGTGGTCACACCAATCACTTCTAATAAAAATGTTGACATTGAAATGGTTGACGGACAATCTTCCAATGTCTTACCATACACTCCCCAATATCAAGCATTTGTACAATCAGCGTTCGATACCTTTACGGATTTATATCATGGACTTGAAACGCAAGATCAACAAATGAAATCCTCGCTTGTAACCACGCGTAATACCTTTGGCGAAATTAGTGTTACTCCTACTCTTACAACGGGGTCCGGTTCACGTATTATTCATTCAGCTTTAGTTAATGAATCTATGGCGCAGTTTCTTACTGTTATCGAACAATACATTAATGAATGTGATGACGAGGCTGACTCAGAAAGGTTAATTGACGCGTTTAATATAACTAAATGTTTTGCATCAATTTACTTTTCTTCAACCCTCATCAACCCTATTAAATCTGATGATACTTATCATATTTTACAACCGGTGCTTGAATGGATTAATATTATGGATCAACAACCCTCCGTGGAACAAACAACGGAAATTATGCAATCGCCATCGCCCTATACAGGCCCTTACTTTTGGAAATATATTTATAAATTAGCCTTCCGTGGATTATTCAAACAATGTGCTAATAGTTTATTACATTCCGGTTTGTTTGAAAATGTCTCCGATGGAGCCACCATTGCATTAGATCATGCCGTTAAATTATTAGAATCTTACCCTATTGGCGCATCACATGCTTCAATTAATATGTCTTATTATTTCAGTAAATGGCATTCAAGTGCTATTGCCGCAAGTGATTCATTAACTGAAATTAAGGATGATATTGAACTTAAAATGAATTTAAAGACATTATTTGATATTCTTCGTGGTTCTAAAGCAACTATTATGGCCCACACAGAATCATGGTATGAATGTGTTGGTGCATTAATGATTTATAATGATCCTACCGATTCTTCAATTAGTGACCATATTGCTTTAGCCACTGATTATCATGCCGTTGATATCACATCAACCGTTGAAAGCGGTTGTGCGGCCGTTATGGGAGGTGATTTCCTTGACGCATTACAGAGAATTGAAAGTGTTGATGGTGTAATTTCCGCTTATATGGCTAATTACCTTGATCAAAAGGGATTATTAGACGCTTATATTACAGCTACCAAGACTAATATGCGTGATTGGTTAATTATGGATCATGCTAAAGTTTGTCTTACCGAAGATTCATTGGCATCTATCGGCGTAGCTTTGCTACAATATATTATTGATGATACTACCTCTGATACGTCATCACGCATTGAAAGTAAACGACTTATTGCCGATTATTTGCCTAGACACAAATACGCTCAAGGTGGTGATGACGTTGAATGGGCACTTGATATTTGTGAAAAGTATGAATTAACTCAATCAAAATTAAAAATTTATCAATCACGCGCAAGAACTTTTCTCTCTCGTGGTCATGTTATTGATGCCCTTATTACATTTGATAAGGCCCAGGATTTAGATTCTGTACGTGATCATAGTTGGCAATTATTTGAATCGGCACTAATTTCTGGTAAACCTAATAATGACGTTCTTATCGGCGAAGTAATTGCTGGCATTGCGCCCGTTTCAATCCCCACCGTCGTTAGGGAATGTTTAACACCCTATGCTGTTCTCGCAGAATTTTATACTCATAAACGAGATAATCAATACTCAGAAGCAGCTAGACATTTATGTCAATTGATTAAATTCCCCTATTTGTCAAGTAAATACATTGCATTATTGTTATGTGAAGTAATTGGTCTTTGTGAGACCAATCGGTCGTCATCATCATCAGTTTTGGATCTTGCTGATTTAGCTACTGTTATGGCAACCATCGATAATTGGGAATCACGCGATGCTAGTTATGATGAAAGTTTACATTTAGTCGCAAGAGCCGCGGATATTGATATTAATCAGTTGGAGGTTAATGATTGGAGATTATGCGTTGATGCTAATAAGGGTGGCGTGGGGGTTATGAAAGATTTGAGATTGATTTTGGCAAGTGAATTAGCTAGAGTCTATCTCGACTGAGCTCCTCATTTAAGCGAAGTGAGGAGTGAAGTGGTTTAAACAGCATCTCAGTATGTTCGCCAAGTCTAGGTCACTTCACTAAACTGTCAAACAAGTCATATTTGCCTTTGTATACTATACTGTAATTCGTACTCATTTAATATATTATTATAATTGACACCCATTAATACTCTTTCAATATACTGTTATACCATTACTCGCTCGGAAGATCACTGTATAACCCCACAATAACTTCGTCTTCTCTCTGCAATACCACCATACTAACCAGTTAGTATTTCTCCATAAAAAACATCAACATTATCGTTTTTACTTACTATTTATTTTTAAGTTGAACAACTACTGTGTCCGATTTAAACTTCTCCTGCGGCAACAATAAATGATGAGCGTCACTGTCTTCGGCCACACCATTAGCTGTTTTGTTAGAAATTACGTATAGCGCGAAGCGAAATACGTGAATATAATCATTCATATGTATGATAAAGTAATATTGTATATTACATATAATATAAATTATTGATACTCACTCTCGCTACCCTCGTCTCGCTCGAATCGCTCAATACTTACCACCCAGAGATAACCCAGTTCGGGCATCCACTATAATCGCACCCTTAACATCGGGTCGTGCAGAGCTATACCAGTTAGAAATATGAAATGATAAAAAGAACCCATTGTCTCACTCACATAGTCTCAAACCATTTATGAATTGCCGTGCCTGCCATCTTGATCAGCGTGGGGAGAAATAAGCCGGTGGGAGTTTCTTATCACTTGATGCGATCAAATACCCGAGACAACATTAACATAAAAATCTACGCTCTTTAAGTCAAAAATAAAATAAAGCCATTTTAACGACACTGGAATTATGGTATGTTTTAATCTTGTTTCATCACACAAATCTTCCTTTACTAATCCAAAAAAGCTCTTCTTTCCCATATTGGCATTCATCTTAGTGCTATTTCTGGCCGTGCTCGGGGTCGGGCAGTACACATATCTGAAATCTACACCATTATACGTCGTAATCCCCCTAATAATAACAGTATTTATCCCATTATCGGTGATTGTACTCATCCCTATTGATTTAATTTCCGACGATTTCGATATCGAACCCTTATTCTACCTTACTCAAGCGGTTAGACAAACATTGTGGCGAATTGAGTATTGGCTCGCTTTTGTTCTCACATGGGCCATTTTACCCATTTTACAAGACTACGTAGCCTCAGGTTACTATAATAAGAGGCATCGAATCCTGGATGCATTGCGGCAAAATATGAGATATCAAACCATCTTGCTTGGATCGGGGATGATTGGTTTCTTATATATCACATTGACTTCGGGGTTGACGACATCGTCCATAATGTCACTTGCCATTGCCCTATCATACTCTTATGCGCTCATCCTGGCTATTTGGTTCATGGGTCACGGTTTAGTCAATGTACCACGTCGTAAATGGCACGGAATCAATCCGCCCGCCAGATTGAATTCAATCTATAAATTAGCACCGGGAATTCACGATACTTATATTGAAGCACAAGAGGCATTCAGTGAAGTAGCCAATGAAGTCAGACAACTAGAACCATTCCGTAATAGTCATGGTGAATTCGGTGAATGGATCGCCGAACTACTCATGTCTGCCACCTCTACTGATATTCAAGTTTTCTCTTCCCAGTATGGCGGTAACACCAGTAGTAGTAGCAGTGGTGGTCATGCAATTATTGATCGGTCAATGGTTACTGAAGCTTATTTGTCTACCTTATCTAAACGACTCAAAAAGGCACAGTTTAGATTGATAAGGTATACCGCCGATTGGCATTCCCTCGTAAACCGAGCATCTAAAAATGAAGATATTATTAACTTAAAAAGTGGTGAAAAAGAATTACATTTCAGAATCTACAAGAGTCGTTTACCACCAAAAATGGCTTATTATTTCTATAAATTTATTGATTCTACGCTTAATAGAGTTTTAGCGGGGGTTTACAGTTTAATTTCAGTTATTATAATATGGTCAGAATTATCTCATGGAACTCGAGCATCAGTTGTTAATATTTTCATATCTTTGAGTTCTGGATTCGGTCAACAAATTATTTCATCCGTTTTTCTTGGGTTTATGTGCTTTTCGGCAATTGACAGTTTATCAAGAATCCGAATCTTTAACGTATACGCTCTCGTCCCTCGTAAATCTGATGCTCCATCATTGATCTTTTACGCAATGTACGTATGTCGATTAACCGTGCCCCTGAGTTATAACTATTTAATGCTTATCACCTCACGAGAATCAGTATTTGAATCATTCTTGGGTAAATATATTAATTTAACTCCCCTGGGCACTTATTATAATGATGCTTTACCAAGGCTCATTATAATTCCTGTCTTTTTGACTCTTTTCAATTTTTACGATAAAATTAGAAAATTTCTCGGATTTGATTTTTCATTCGATGATGAAGATGATGAAACTAATGGTATCGATGATGAATTTATGCGTCGTGGTGGTACAACAAGCTCAAATATTATCGAAGGTCGTAATCTTATCGCGCGTGAATTAACAGCTCAAACCCGAGGTGGCGGTGCTGGCACACATCCCTTTAATTCCGCTAATTCTTCCGTTAACTCATTCCAAAATAATAATCGACCAATAACGTCTTATTACAATAATCGATCGCAAAATAATCAAAGACTATTAGGTGGTGGTTCCATAAATCGGACACAAACAGATCTTTTCGAAGTTAATAACAACTCCGCTTCTGGTGGCGCTGCTGCTAAATTTGGTTCTATCTTTGATGCAATAACTAAAAAAATTGGTCAATTCACAAGCAATAATAATAGTGAATCAAGTCTGTCACCAATAACTCAAAATAATAATAGAGATACAATGAATATGTCTAGAAACTACTATGATTTGGATGATGATGATTTGGATGATGATTTGGATGATGATGATCGAATTATTACATTATAAAATTAACTATATATATACTCACTTCCATATAGTTTGAAGATTTTGAATAAAATATTTGAATGTAGAATGATCCCATTCTTTATAATTTTTTACAGGTGACATCATCCTCGCTTCGTTGAGAATATCAATTTGTATATCAGAATCAAAGTCTAAAAATCTTTGTATAATTTCACCGTTAACGATAGGAGTATGTATATCCTGAGCAATATCGGCCTCTGGTTGTGCATTACCATAATTACAAAATTCATTGTAAATTCTTAATTTAGAATCACTGTTAAGTCCCAATGTATTCAATGCCGTACCGTATTTGATAACTGCAAGTTGTAAGGCGTATAAAACGCAATTAAGATCCTCACTTGATAATTTTAATATTAAATATAAACCCCCAGAAGTCGTTGAAACTAGGGCTTGAGGTATGACACAACGGGCATGATTTTCAAAGAAATAATGCTTCTGATTTGAAGGGTGAGGGTATCTTGGACTTCTCCAATGACCGTTTAGTCGTCGAATTTTGTTGATCATCCCCGATAACATTATATTACGCGGTGGCTCTTCTCCATTCTGAACATATAAATTGCCATTAGAGTCCCCGTAATAATATGTTTCCGTCGTCACCATTTCGACCGATGTTAACCACATAGGCTCCACCGTCCGTTTGGAATTAATTTCAAGTTTACACGGTTTAGATTCGATATCAACTAATTGCGCCCCCTTCATCATGTCACCGACAACAACAGAATTTTCAGTTGCTGATAAAGCAAGTGCCACCGTGGGGCTAACGAAAGAATTCTCCTTTTCAGTTAAAAACTTTATACTAAAATCTTCTTCATCTAAAGTCGCCGTCTTTACAAGTGAATTTATAGAGAAAACAAATGATTCATTATCAATTTGTGAAATTGAATAGACGGCTCCCTGAACAGTTAAATTGAACTTTTCCGAAATTTTACCTTTGGCACCTACTTGTAAAACTTTTAAGTTACCCATAGTCACGTCATCCATACCCTTGTCAACGCCCGTGCCTACTAAGATTAGTTCTCCTTCACCTGTAACTTCTGAATTCATAAAGTATCTTCCATTGGCATTAGCCATATTGCGAATATCTCGAGGCTTAGCGCAACAACTCGTTTGAGAAAAATTTAAAATACTCTCACCAATCTCATTATCGCTCAGGGAGAATGTATCCAACACTTCAAATGTATCTTGGTTCACTACTTTAATAAAGCTGTGTAACGTTTCCACACCCTCGTTAGAAAGTCTCTTTTCAACGGTAATTATAGCCAATAACTCAAGGGAAGGTAGCTTGGCGATTCTTCTTACTCGTTGATCTAGATTCAAATTCATTGTATGGAAGCAAATATCATTAGCATTTTCATTAAAAAGGATTAATCCCTCATCACTGCCAGCAATTCCTATTGACTTGCGTTCATTATTATGCGACAAAGTCAAACTGCTTATACAATTAATATTTTTCAAATTCAATACGCTTCCGAAATACTCTAATTTTGAACAAAGTGATTTGTACTGTACCTCGTAGACGTTCTTTCCAATTGCGTAAAGTTTAGTCCCCACGTTTGTAAATTTAACAGGCTCAACTCCTAACTTAACATCACCACAAAGTTCGAAATCCGGATCATAGGGCGAAGAACACTTTTCCTTAAACAAACCCTCGTTACCAAATTCTGATTCAGAATACCAGTATTTGACGGAACCATCTAGAAAGCCCACAATCACTTGCCAGTCAGTCTTTCCATTGGGAAACCTTTCTGAAACCGTATGTTCTGAAACCATATGAACTGATCTAGGCGTTTCAGGGAATGCTAATGTGAATTTTGGTAAATGAATCATATGCGAATTATCATCGCTCGGACTAAAAAATAGTATTGATTTAGATTTCCACGCCACTACTGCGCCCAGCCCGCCTGAAGCCTCAGTGTTGTAAACTAAATCAGAAATTTCAAGATTGTCAATTCCCTTGAAAATCTCTAATTGAGATCTGGAATTCATGATATTATTGATATCACCCTTGAATGCAGCCACGTAACGAGCATCATAGCTGACGCATAAAATATCGCCATTTACTGATACCGAACTGATAGATTGTTCGGCATCCGACCAACGTGATCCAGCGCTAGACTGAATAAATTTAGAAGTAACTTGAATCAAATTTCTCTCGCTAGCCTCATCGGTCGTTTCCGCTAAATATCCAATAAATAAACTCTCGACCGTTAGATCCAAACCCTTATATTCATCGTATTCGTTTAAGG
This sequence comes from Nadsonia commutata, assembly GCA_030563525.1. Lineage (NCBI taxonomy): Eukaryota > Fungi > Ascomycota > Dipodascomycetes > Dipodascales > Nadsonia > Nadsonia commutata. The sequence continues at coordinate 154,606 of JAKUCD010000010.1, forward strand.
AGCCACCCTCTCTATATTCAAAGACCCTGGTAAGACCATTTTGAGTTAAAATGATTATATTATCATCAATACACCAAACATTTCTAATATTTGGTAAGTCATCTAATTGAGCTAAAATATCAATATTTGTACCGAATTCAATTTTTCTTAGCGCACCTGATTCGTAACCACCGGTACATGCGATAACACTGGGTGTACTAAAGTTATTTGATAAAATTTCAAAATCGGAAAGAGGCGCTAGATTGGGGAATTCTTGTAAAATTTCAATGAATGGTTCATCTTCACTCAAGGAGAATAGTGCCGATGATGAATAATGACTTGTAGCGAAAAATACGTTTGAAGAAATACGAGAAATACTAGTAGGAGCAGGGACTTCACCGAGCACTTGGTGAGTTAATGATATTTTGTTTTTATCGTCCTTTAAGGGCGTTATCATCACTAGAGACAACTGGCCCGACTCAGATGATAAAATAATTCTCTTCTCATCTATAATATGGTAACACGCAAATAATGTAGGATCAGCTAATGGGAATTCTTGAGTCATCACATGGAATTCATTATCATTGTCATCTTCACTGTCAGCTGTTATTGCATTTTCTTGATTATTAGCACCACTGTGGTGAATACCAGAATCAGTTCTTCTTCTTCTTCCACCTCGGCCACCTCTAATGGATGTTGCCGTACCCCTATTAGTCGATTCTGTGGAAGTCTTACGCTTTCTACCTGAAGCTGATGAAGTGATATTCGAATCTCTTACCCGATGAACGTTTTTCACTTTAACGTACTGAATTTTCGTTTCACCGAGAATGAGGAACCCGCCAATAGGTTGTGGAATAGCTAATAAATGTTCTGCACCCTGATCAACATTCCTTAATGTTGGTCTCAAATAAACATCATTATGAGGTTCACCTGTGATTGAAATTCCGACATGTTTATTATGCATGTTATCTCTGAATAAGATTGCCAATGCAGGTCCCTGTTTTGATACTGAACCGTGAGGAATCACACACATAGATTCAATATTAGCAAATGAGTAAATATCGTTACTAATATCAATCTTCCCGCGGATTGCTTCTTGAGATAACCTTGACCCCATGGGATCAATCGTTGCCTCCATCATAGGGATAGAATCTGGGGACTTATCGAATAATTCAGGCGAGAATTTTATTACTGATATCTTACCATGATAAGCATGAACTAGTAATGTCATAGTCGATTTATCGTAGACCATTATAGGATTTGTATCAATTGCATCAATGCGCGGATCGTAAGGTGATATTCTAATAGAAGCTATACAGTTGAATTTAGCATTTCTATAATCGAAAACTACAACAGTTCTTTCTTCAGTAGTTACCGCTAGGACATCAGTCTTGGAATTAACTGGTTTGAAAACACATAAAGCAGTTATATGGCCATATAATGGTATTGATTCGACCAATTCTAACCCGGTTGCAGTAACCTTATAGACTTCAATACGATCAATTTTAGCGAGAACAAGATTTTTAGAATCGGGTGAATAAATATTTGCGAACACTGAGCTTATTACCGATGAGGGTATGTGTAATGGTACGATTAAAGACATTTTTGATACTCTGACCCTTACCGAAAGCGATATGTCTGAGAGATGTTTTGTAAACAGAACCGAGCCTTGGGAGTAAACCACGTCAGTCTTCAGATTTATCTTCAGTGTGGCAACATTATATTCAGATAAACAAATGACGATTAAATAAATGTATTTATTTATATAAATGTATAAATAATTTTAATATTAAAAGAGTAAATTAATAACTAAAAGTAGCAATAAACTTCTCCAGAATGAATGGTAATCATATAGTAACTATTCTAATAATTGTATGAATATAAAGATATTATGACGAAAATGAATAATGATAATGATAATGATGGTGATAACAAAGCATGAAGGGAAATATGAAATGACAAAGATGAAACCCCAAAAAGTCCGATATCTTTTTATCTTTATAATTGAAATTCCCATTTTTACACTTATCTATTTTCTTCTCTTTTGGTTTCTTCTCTTTTGTTTAGGTGAAGAGAAAAGTAATGTTAAATTGTTTAACAGATGACATCTTGAGTAGCTCTAGAGTTAAGAAGTAAAGCGACAATAAGACCGTAAAGGCCCAAGACTTCAGCGAAAATAAGAATTAAAATCATACCAACGAAAAGTCTAGGTTGTTGAGCAGTACCTCTAACGCCAGCATCACCGACGATACCAATAGCGAAACCAGCAGCTAAACCGGATAAACCAACTGAAAGACCGGCACCAAGTTGAATGAAACCAGTGTATAAGGCTTGTTGTTGCTTCAAGGAGTCAGAAACAAGAACCGAAACGACTAAACCGTAAATAGCAATAATACCGGCCATAATAACGGGGACAATATTCTTAACTAGCAAGTCAGGTCTCAATACACAGGTGGCACAAATACCAACACCTGACTTGGCGGTACCGTAGGAAGCACCAAAACAGGTGAAAACGATAGCAGCAGTGCAACCAAGGGCACCAAAGAAGGGCTAATAGAAAAATCATGTTAGAGAATTGTGAGAGAGAAAGAAAGAAGGGCAAAAAGATGACAAATTTGGTATGCTTCCGATTGAGGATGGGTGGGTTCACGTACAGCATATACGGGGCTGTGAATTAAAAGAAGAAAAGTTAGTATGGGATAACTCCATAAGAGATGGCAGCCATGGCCACAAACTTCGATCGGATAGTTGGAGATCCTAACTCTCAAGGGATGAGGCTCGAGTCTTGGGGTATTGTTTCATTGAATCTTTAAACGAATAGAGTGAATTATCAATGATAGGGGATAAAGATTCCGTGGGTCCAGAGGTCGCGTGGTGATGATCAATCTTGAAGCAAAAATAGCAGGCAATGGCAAAGCAAAAAACACAGACTCCCATAATGGGACCGTCCCGCTTTAATCCATGAGTCTGTCATTCCTGTAACCGCGATAGGCAAGGGGTCTTAAGAACCATCTCGTCTATCCCTGGCAGACGACTTCCTCCCCCTTGATTCGGCCTCTGACGGCCCAAGACGATAGCTCCAAGAAGGATAATTGGCCCGTGCCAACAACGACTAGTCTATGGCAGCAACAAGATATAGTAATACGCACCAGAGTTCAGTAGACATATTTATGCGGCGGTGAGAAACTTGACTGGAGCAATTATGGTTTCAGGTTCCGATAGTGACCTCGAGATAGCTGGCGATAATGATAGTGCAACCGGCCCCCGAAAGGCAGACCCAGATGTCCTGCGCTGAGCCTTGCCGTGCGTCGCTGTCAGCACGCGTCCCTTTCTCCCAACGCATCTTTCTGTTCCGAGCGGCTCGCCTGCAGATGTTTTCTTTATTATCCGTCTTTTTTTTTCGTTTTTTCTTTTTCTCTTTTTTTCTTTTTTTTTTTTCCTAAAAAACTACTTTTTTCATACAATATATATAAGAGGCGAGCCCGTTGCAAGGAACCTTTTGTTACTACCCTATTTACTCAAATTATCTACCAACCTCTTTACTAAAAATGTCTACTACTCCTAACCCCAAGGCCTTCCCCCTTGCCGATGCTGCTTTAACCCAACAAATTCTTGATCTCTCTCAACAAGCCACCCATCTTCGTCAATTAAAGAAGGGTGCTAACGAAGCTACCAAGACTCTTAACCGTGGTATCTCTGAATTCATCATCATGGCCGCTGATACCGAACCTATTGAGATTTTACTTCATTTACCCCTTCTCTGTGAAGATAAGAACGTCCCCTACGTTTTCGTTCCTTCCAAGGTTGCCCTCGGTAGAGCTTGTGGTGTCTCCAGGCCCGTTATTTCTGCTTCCATCACTTCTAACGATGCTTCCCAATTAAAGGATCAAATTAACCAAATCAAGGACAAGATTGAAAGACTTCTTATCTAAGTTGTTTTCTTCTTTCATCTTTTTCTCATGACTTTGTGTTAATTTTCTTGGGTCAGATCGTAGCATTGGATTAAAGAAAGTTAGTATTGTCTGACAACACAAGATTGACAAACTTTTTATTGGAAATATAGCTACGTAAATTAAAATTTGGTCATGCCGGAGGCCTTAAATGGTTAATCTGTCTGTCTATTAATTATTTTTTTTTGCTATTTTGGTTTATGTTTAATCATATTCTTGTTTCATTTGTACTATATTTTTTATTCTGTCCTATTATCAGATTTTCATTGAAATATCTCCTAGTTAATAAAACTATGTATTTTTAACCTAATCTTATTCCTAAAACATTAATCCATAAATAAAACTAAAACGAACTCGGGCGTAGCGAGAGTGAGTGAGTATTAATAACATACGATATACTGTATATATACAATACTCATCAGCGAAGCTTCGGAGGAAAATCTGGTCCAGTACGGGCCTGGGTAGTGAACCTATGGATGGCTTATAACATGCTAAGGGAAATATCAGATAGCATCGATATTGGCTATAAAGTATACGAACATTTATACAAGCATTAGTAGTAAATATATATATAAATTAACGGTTTCTCTTTACAGTCGATGAAATCGAATGAGATCCTCTAGCCGATCCTGGCCCATTCGTATTGTCAAATATACTACCAAGACTTGTGGCATGTGAAAAGTTAGATCTTGTGTTTATATTATTCAGCATGCGTGATCCAGCAGGGGTTAGGCTAACATTTTGACGCCTTGACCTCTTTGAACCTCCTAGTAATGGATCCACTCCACTTTGACCTACTCCTCGTTTCTTTTTGGACATACCCAACATTAATCCCTCATGAGTCTTTTCTCTTGTGGTTGGCTCTCTTAAATAGAATGTTGAAGGTTCGGTAGAAACACTTCGTGAGGGAGTCCTAGAGATATCTTCGGTCACAAATTCGTACTCATCATTGTTATCGTCTAAATGTGATATCATCGAGACATCCGAAGCATTAGATAGGCTTCTTGGTCGTTTCCGAATTGCGCTTAAAATTTCCGATTGAGTCAATGAGGTAGAGTTTTCTAACGGGAATAAAGTTAAAGCCACTGATTTAGTACTGGCATCAACCCCAATTGGACTGGGTTTTCGAATCGGCTCGGGTTCCTGTGGTGGTAAACGGGTATTATATGGGATTTCTTGCGTAGACTTTTGACGATTCAGAGTTCTTTCTGAAACGTAACTGGAACTGGGCTGAAACATTACCATATTTTTAGGATTTTTAATTTCCCATGATTCTACTATAGCAGAATCTTTATTTCTAATCATCTTTCTCTCACCTTTTATCAGCATATTACCCTTCCACATCCATGAATTCCTTACACGGTTCTCAGTATTGGATTTCTCCAAAAGATCGTTAAAGGACGCATTATCCTCAGAGGTGTATTTCGCTTGAAACTGTGACAGCGATAAACGGCGTGTGTCATATTCAATTGGAGTAATATCCTCAATCTTATTTTCTTGTGTGTTGGGTGATATATGTACGGCTTGGGTTTCTCTTAGTTCAGTCAAGAACTTATCCGCCTGAGCTTCACAGTTGGTGGCAGTTTCATTCCAATCGTTCTCGTGCCTAATATTTTCCAGGATGTGGTCGATTCTTTGTATTCTTTGTTGTATTTCTTCATTCTCGGGATAATAATCACGCGATATAATTCTGCGCAAGGCGCGAATATATTCGTCCTCTTCAAGAACAATCTTAGGCCTATTCTCCAACTTGAACGCTGGTGGCACATGGCCGGGAAGGGTCAATTGTTTCTTATGTGCGTGATTTTCCTGCTGTGGTATCTGTACCAGCATATTACCGCGAGCTGATACCGTTATTTGTGGTGGTCTATATTTGTGACTGTTTGGATCATCGTCATTTTCAATTTCATTTGAGTCCTCGTTCTCATGTTCTTGTCCGGCTCGCCGTGTGAGATAACCTTGCGCGACCGGGACGATCGCTCTCTGTGCTTGATTATCGTTGCTCATCGTGTGGCGTGCCAACCAAACAGTGTTGAGTTTCGTAGACCACTTGTGCCTGTGTGGGTACGTCCCCGGGTAATCAAACCCCCTCTTCCCGGCAGACGGGCATCTCCACCTACATATGTTGGATAAGTTTGTTTAAAAATAATTATCATTATTGTTCCGCTCATCAGTTCTCTTTCGTCTTTCTTTTTTGCTCCCATTTATTATCGTCAAGGTAGTATTCACTACCTTTACCGTTACTACTACAGTCTTTGCCCTTCTGTCGAGCAGCTGTTATCATTCATATCATCTCTACCCAGTTCCAGGTACGCCTGCATAGTCTACTCGGGAAAATACCAACTCGCTTCTCAGGTTGGACCCTGCACCTTTTCTTTTCTTCTCATACGTATATATAGATCGAAATAATGCTCAGAGCTAAATCATTGTCAAAGCTAGCAAGGAAGCATCATAAATTGTCAATATGTACCGGTATCTATTCACAAACTAGATCTTATAAGCCGTTCTTCACTCAAGTTGTTAAATCGCAAGTTTTAGTCAGTACTCCACCAGCATCAGCATCCAAAGCGAATGGGGGAACTTCATCAAAGGTGATTATGAAGCCGGTGTATACGAAGGCCCGAGTTAATATTCTGAAATCTCCGACTCATTTTGGCCATTATACTTCTCGGGTGGATAGACCTAGAAATGAAGACAAATACTTTGCAGGAGTCTTAGAATTACCGATTGGATCGACTTTCAGTCCACGCAGTACACAACATCGGGCCTCTAAGAGTGTGCCGCCACCGGTTTCATTGGAGGAGACGACGCTGTCACGTAACTTTCTCGATAAGGGAAATTTAGAGAAACGGCAAGTATTTATGTACGGGGTGTTTGATGGTCATGGTGGCGACGATTGTAGTCAATTTTTGAAGGACAATTTAGCAGATTATATCGAGCAATGCGATACGACTAAGGGAGAGGAGATTGTCAAGAGCTATGAAACTAGTTTTGGTGGATACTGGCGACGATGGAAAAATCAATTAAGTAAATATATTTCAAAAATGTCCACTATGGATGATTTACAGCTAAGGATACCTCTAGCGTTCTTGAAAGCCGATTACGATTATTCGACATCATTACAATATGATGCTGATCTGGACGTATTGGCTAAACAAAAGCCTAACGACGGTAATCATTTAAAAGTTAATAATCTGCACGCCTCATCATTCCCGTCTTCTACCCTTTCGACGTCTGCATTACCATCTAGCTCAACATCGACGTCAGCATCATCATCATCATCATCATCATCAGTATCAGCTAGAAATATATCAACGTCCACTAGTAATTGTAGATTAGCATCATCATCCCCATCACCATCTTCATCACACTCTGTATCTACCACTTCTCCGTCATATCCTAGAACTCCAGCGCCATTTGGGTCAATAAACAGGAATGTGGGATCAGGATCAACCTGTACGACAGCACTTATTTATACAGACTCACCAACGCTTGAGTCATATTGGGATCCCGGCACAATATCACAGCTAACAATTTCTCATGTTGGCGATACCCGGTGTATTATAAGCGATCGGTTCGGTGAAGCGAGACCTTTAACTTCCAATCACCATCCATCTTCACCGTTTGAAGCTAATCGATTAAAACGATATGCATCCAGTTTCTTTACCGATTCTTTCGGTGAGGAAAGATTTGGTGTTTTCGCTAATACCCGTTCATTCGGCGATTTAAGGATGAAATCAAGAGGTGTATCTGCCGAACCGGATGTCACACAGTATTTCATTGGTAGTACTGCTCAAGACAATCGAGTGGCAAGCAAAACGGCTGATGTTAAAACTTTAGGTGGTGATGAAGCATTTATTGTTTTAATATCTGATGGTGTTTCTAATGAAGTATCAGATCAAGAAATTGTTGATATCGTTGTTCAAACGGCTAATCAAAGCGGTTCAGGTAGAGGTACACCACAACAAGCGGCCATGGAAGTTGTTAGATTCGCTGAAGCCTTGGGTGGTGATGATAATGCTACATGTTTAGTTATTCGATTGAATGGTTGGGGTAAATGGCCAAATCGAGTTGATAGAACCGGTGATTTAAGAGAACATAGATTGAAAAATGCTTTTGATAGAAGAAGTCGTGATCGTTAAGCGAAAAATCAACCCGAGCAATCCAAGCGTAGCGAGAGTTGTGAGGATGAGGGTGAGTGGGATTGCCTCGACTAGTGTTCAATACTATGCGTGCCATTCGGGAGATATTCCACCCTCGCCACATTCGAGTGAGAAAATGATCTTTTCTTTATAGTTGTATCGTCTATACTAATTCAATAATATACTTTCGAATTAAGAAAAGCCTTTTTTGCATGTATATCTTACTAAATGTTTCCCCATAGTCGTTAGCGTTGATCTTGAAATTACCAACAGTATAATAAAAAATGTAACGATAAAATATTTAATAATTATAATATGAAATGAAATGGGTACGAATTATATATACAAGGACATAAAGGACAAAAAGGGAAGAAAAATTCAGAGATATAAGACAAATGTCATATGGGGAGAGGAAGATACAAACTGGAATGTAACACTGATTCAAGCCAAAAAAAGAACCAAAATCAGCCATAAATCATTCTGGATAATATTAATTAATCCTAAAAAAGCAGTTTATTTACCACCCTTGTAAGTGAATCTTTTTCTGGTAGGAGCGAATTCGCCTAACTTGGATCCGACCATATCTTCCGTGATAACGAATTGAACGTATTCCTTACCGTTATGGACTTCGAATTTTATGCCAACAAAGTTGGGTAAAATTGTACATGAACGGGCATTTGTTCTGATTGACGTCTTCTTAATAAGAGCTTCTTTAAGGGGAAGAGGAACAATGTGAGGGCCTGGAAGAAGAAAAATGGAAAAGTTAGCTTTAGGTTTTCAGAGAGTATGTATCAATTGGAGATAAACTTGACAAAATGTCTTTTCTCCAAACTGATGATGAATACACTCATACATACCCTTCCAGACTGATCTAGATAATAAAGAAAGAGTAGGATGCATAATGTAAGTATATAATGATCAGGGCGAATTAAATGCAAAGCGTGATAAGATCGATATGTTGTGGTTGATATTATCCTGCGTTTGTTCGCACGTTGTGAGTTATTATGATCTCTATTACACTTTGAAGCTGTGAGGAAAAAAGCTGATAACTGTGGCCAGCTTCGAAAGGTATAATTACCCGGCCCAATATTGGTTTGGCTTTTTGGTAATTTGATTATGCCTTGAAGTTGTGTTGGGAGCAAAAAAAATTGGCCGTTGGCGGTGGAATACAGAAAACGAAAAAAATAAAAAATAGAAAATAAATTCGATCTGGTCGACCTTTACTATAGGTTATCAATCTAAGGGAAAGCTTATTACGGTTATGTTTTTCTCAGCAAAACGTTTTGACCCGACAACGTTATCTTCAAGCAGTAAGGATACCGCTAAGGCTGTGAATGTCGAAGAATCAAATCTCAAGAAATTACCTGGCAAATTCCGTAAACATACCACTGACGAAAACGATAATGGTAAGGAAATTTCGAAAAGAGTCAAGTTAGATCACGTTGGCAAAATCTCCAAGAAGAATTCGGATTCTAGTTCGGATTCTGGTTCGAATTCAAGTTCGGATTCGGACTCTGACTCTGATTCGGACTCTGATTCTAAGTCAAGTTCGGACTCTGATTCTAGTTCTGACTCTAGCTCTGATGATGAAGAAGAAAAGCAGCGGGAAAGCGACATAATTATCACTGATAGGGTCACTGGAACTGATTCTGATAAAGAACCTGAATCCAACGAATCTGAAGCTGAAGACGAAAAAGAAAGAGAGAAAAAAGAAGGGGAAGAAGAACTTCAACCGATTGATGCCAAGCATGCTATTTTCCTTGACAAATTCAAGAATGTAGCCGAAAAATTACAACTATCTATGGATAAATCCGAAAAGAGAAAGAAGAGAGGGTTGGATATTGATGAAGAAGAGACTAAATCAGATACCGATGATACTATCATGGCCGATTTAATACCCTTTGCTCAACCTGGTGAATTGCTTAATGATCAAGATATCAGCAATACTGCGTCTAGTAAAGCCAAGGACAATTTCAAAAGTACATTGAAATGGTTTGTTGACCCTATTTATGTGTCCAATGCCTCGCGAATCCCATTCTCTACCCTCGATTTACACCCTAAATTGTTAAAGAATCTTTCATCTAATGGATTTGAAGAATCATTTGCTGTTCAAACAGCGGTTTTACCATTACTATTGAGTGATATCAAAAGTATTTCGCCGGATAAGAGACCTGATATTTTAGCTAATGCGGCCACGGGTAGTGGTAAGACCTTAGCTTATGTCGTACCCATTGTTGAATCATTGATTGATCGTGTGGTGCCGAGAACCCGGGCGGTTATTATTTTACCCACTAAGGTTTTGATTCAGCAAGTCAGACAAGTATTTGAAATGATGGGTAGTGGGTTCGGACTTAATATTTTAACATTGAGAAGTGAAAGAGGGTTTAAGGATGAACAGGATATGCTGGCTCGTCTCAAGCCTGATGTGATCATTTGTACCCCTGGTAGATTGGTCGATCATTTAAGAAGTGGTACCGAGAGATTAAAGCATTTACATAAAGATCTCAGATGGTTGGTCATTGATGAGGCCGATAGATTATTAAATCAAAGTTTCCAACAATGGGTGGATGTGGTTATTAGCGCCATTGATGGTAAGAATATTGTTAAGGATACTAAGGAAGGTGAATCAGTTGTCAGTAATACTATTGACCGTAGATGGAAGAAATCAGTACAAAAATTAATTTACTCAGCTACATTGACCAGAGATCCTGGTAAGTTATCAGGGTTAAAGATCTTTGATCCCAAGGTTATTATCGTTGCTGATAATGGTGATGATGAGGGTAGTCATAAGTCAGTTAATAATATGGGTGATGAAGATGTTATGAATGATAAGGAATTCACTGTACCAGAAAGTTTGAGTGAAAAGTTGGTACCTATTAAATCAAGCAGTGTTAAACCTTTACATTTATTCGAACTCATTTGGCAAGAAAATATTATCAAGGATGTATTAATCTTTACCAATTCTAATGAATCAGCGGCCAGATTGACCAGATTATTGAATATTATGCAAAGTATTGTATATGGGCTTGAAGAGAATGGGGATGGTACTTATGAGGGTTATTCTAGATTGGTTATTGAAAGATGTTCTGGTGAAGTTGAACCCTCTAAGCGTAAGAAAATTCTTAAAGATTTCTCGAAGGGTTTAGTCAATATTGTGGTTTGTACTGATTTAATTGCTCGCGGTTTGGATATTGGTTCGATTCAACACGTTATTAATTATGACTTGCCTACTAGTAAACGTGAATACGTTCATAGAGTCGGTAGAACTGCAAGAGCTAATCAAGCCGGTCAAGCTTGGTCATTGGCTTGTTCGCGAAGTGAACACAAGTGGTTCTGGAAGATTTCAAACAGTATTCATCGTGTCGGCTCTAACTTTGTGGACACTTTGAAACTTAAGAACGTACCCGATACCAAATATAAGGACGATGATGGGGATAATGGTGAAGATAATGATGAGGATAAAGGTGAGTCTCAAATCAAGGAGGTGGTACCTGAATCTGAAATGGACCCGGAACAAAAGGCTAAGGAGGAGAAGTATCAGCAAGCATTGGCTCTCCTCCAGTCCGAAGTCTTTGCTGGTTCTCGTTAAGGGAGTTAGAGTTCCGGTGGTGTGGGGAGCTGTTAGAATACCTTGCATTCTCAGGGCATTCATGGTCTAGTGTATTATAGAAGTTATTAATAAAAAACAAATTGTATTAGTATTGCATTATTGCTAGCTATAAAGAAAGAGAAACATCCTCGTCCCTTCATAGAGATTGTTCCGTATCTCCATTATGATTATCTAAATATCTCCAGAACTACATAAACTCCATATTTACAGCTCGGGATGTGGATGAACGATTGAGTTGGTTTCCCGATGTCGTAATGGTCTGCAGCCTTACAGTTCTGCGGCACGTGAGACGCCTATCACCAGTCGCAGCTGTCCGATGAGTGCGGCTGGGGGTTTCAGCGAGGGGTAAAGTACCATCAACCCGGGCGCAATCCGGAGTTAAGTTCCAATGCGGGGAACGAGCCGATGGGCCGATCGTTGTGCAGGCACGCACCAACGGGTCGCAGTTATACCGATATAGTCACACTGTGATATGTCCGGCCAGCCGTGATTTATACAGTTTAGACGCGATGTCTCCAAAGGGCATAAACTGTTGATTGCTCTTACGTGGTCTCCGTCCAGCCGCGTATCATTGGTCCCCCCTTCTCCCCCCTCGGTCAACTCCATAATGGCGAGGTGATTTAGATTATCCTTAACCTTATCACGGCTGCATTTGCTTGCCCCGCCATCCATTCACGCCGCGACGCCGCGGGGCCTGGTAATTGGAGACCCATTAACCTCAGCAGGTAAACTCAACACGGTCCGCCAAGATTCCAGCAAAGACATATCACGCCACAAGATTTTACCGTGTAGCGTGGTGATTTCTTTGTTGTTCTTGGCAATAGTTCTTTGTATCAATATGGGTTAATCCTCCGTATAAGCGAGCTACCCCACTTGAGACTTGAACGAATGAAGATCACTTGGATTATTCGAATTGGACCCTTGCCAAGATTCGAAGTATATAAAAAGATCCCCTTGATCGTGTATATCTTAGCTTTTTTTATCTCATTATCTTCTCCATAACACAGTTCTTTATCCTTCAGTCTTTGGTTTCACTAAAGTCGATCAGGTATAAAAAAAAGCGTCCAGGACAACACACGATAACACACCACATAAACCAAAAAGCATAAATACTTGCTTTCCTCCGTACCCTTTCTTGAAATATATTAGCTTCCATCTTAAGCGATATTTATATTAATCAGTATAACAATTCAACCTCAAAAAATGTCAGCTGAATACGATCTCGAAAAGAACAACGTAGGAGCCACCACAGCTCAGCCTATTAACCGAATCCACACCTCTGGTCCCAAGAATGAGTATATTCACATTGGTGATGGTGTCTTTCACAAAGAGGAATTTATGACCGCTTTCGCTGGTACTCTTAATCCCGGTTATTCGCCTGTCCCTTCGCGTAAGTTTGCCAACCCTGCTCCACTCGGTCTATGCGCCTTTGCCACTACTACATTTGTTTTAAGTTTAATCAATATGAAAACTCGTGGTATTTCCACTCCTAATATCGTCGTAGGTATGGCTTTCTTCTACGGTGGCTTTATTCAATTATTAGCTGGTATGTGGGAAATTGCCGTTGAAAATACCTTTGGTGGTACTGCTCTTTCTTCGTATGGTGGATTCTGGCTTTCGTGGGGCGCTATTCAAGTTGACGCCTTTGGTATTAAATCAGCCTACACTGATGCCACTCAATTTAAGGAGGCAGTAGGATTTTATCTCTTTGGTTGGTTCATCTTCACGTTTTTATTACTCTTATGCACACTCAAGGCCACCGTCCCCTTCTTCCTTATGTTCTTCATGTTGGATATCACTTTCCTTTTACTAGCCCTCGGTGATATTCTCGAAAAGGGCGTAATTACTCAAGCCGGTGGTGCCTTTGGTATTGTTACAGCATTCTTAGCCTATTATAACGCCCTGGCAGGTATCGCCACAAAGGAAAACTCTTATTTTGTCATTAAGCCTATCTTCATGCCCGGTGCCAGACATTAAGTTGTCTCGTGTAGTGATGGCCAAAAGGAAAAAAGAAAAAAATCAAAAACTGTGCTCACATTGCACATATTTCTTCAATCACTAACGTTTAACTACTTGGTAATCTCTTATTTATTCATTCGTTTTTTTTCTTTTCCGGTTAAGGACGATATATCTTCTTCCACAAACATTAACTTATCTACTTTCCGAGCTAATGATGAGTTAATTTTCCTATTTGTTTGATAATTTTAATCAATAAATATTGTTTCTTCAAGCATTCCAAATGTAGTATATTTTATTTTTTTGTGAAAATGCCTCGTTTTCTTGGTCCTTAGATTTCGGAAGTCAATATTAGTTACTACCCCCGATAAATTTAATAACGAATTTACATAAATCTTTGAGCTAAAAACCGAAAATAACACTTTTAGGGTAAGCATCAGCCGAACAGAGCCGCACAGCTGCCTCGGCTGTTACAATCTCCGGAGAGAGCCTTTTCTGGCGCATAATGTCCTGCACCTGAAGAGGGGTAGATACGTTTGATTCCGGGTAATATCTTTCGATGGTGCATAATAGGATCAGATGATTCGGAATACCGAGTGTGGATATCTTATGGTGTGTGGTAGTAGGACCTTACATAAAATTAAGTTTATGTAATTAAGAATAACCGTTCTAAAAGCTTGGCATAGACGGAGATATCTGTATTGAATCTAACGAACATAAAATTTTTTACATTTGGAAGAAAATAGTCCTGTTTCGTAATAATCTGTATTAATAATGCTATATAAAAAAAATCGAGACGTACAACTACAAATGGACAAATGGCGGGGTTAAAGCAATCGGTAGCCGAAATAGCGGAATATGGCTCAAAACACGCCAAGTTATGGAAACGGTTGTGGTCCGGGGTTTCTCCCTGAAAAGCCCGAGACCATCGTATGTTTCGAGGGGAGGATGGACATGGACTGACGGAACAATGTATTTACCGAACCGATTTCCGTTAGCCCAGCCCAGACCGGCGTTACGGCGGTTTCGGATTGTGAGACACAGAAAGAAAGTGCGATGCGTGACCCCTCATTTTTGCATATACCCCACTTGGCCAATTTTACAACCTCCCATTCGCTGGAGCTCAAAGCGACCGTGGGATGAAACCTGGTATAAATAGGGATGGAAATTTTCTTTTCAGATCATTTTATTCTATCTATTATCAATTCTTCTCAGAGTACACTCACAGTATCACTCTGTTTTCCCCCTACATTTTTGATTATATTGGAACTACCAGTATATCTCTATCTTTAATTTAGTTAATCCGAATTAAATCATCCGCTGCTTGTACCTTTGTTGCACGCCGCCTGACGACGCATTTTTTTTCTGCCGCCGCCGCCGCCACTCCTACCTGCACGCACCTTTAAATCGTCTAGAAAGAAAAAAAATTTGCAATATTTTCTTTCTTATATAAATCTCGATTCTCCTTCAACCAACACAGTTTTAGAGAATTATCCTTAAGTTTATTCTTTACCTCTCTATATAATGTCTAGTTACGACATCGAAAAGAACTCGGCTGACGAAGTCGCCTTCCGCGATACCGCTTTAAATGCCCAAGATGTTGCCCCCGCTGGTAATAGCGTAACCAAAATTCATACCTCGGGTTCCCAAGACCAATTTGTCCACATCGGTGATAGCACCTTCCACCGTGAAGATTTCCTTGCTGCCTTCGGTGGTACCCTTAATCCCGGTTACAATGCCCCCCCTACTAGAAAGTTTGCCAATCCTGCTCCCTTAGGTTTAAGTGCCTTTGGTCTTACTACCTTTGTCCTCTCTTTGGTTAATATGCAAACCCGTGGTGTTACCGCTCCTAACATTCTTGTTGGTATGGCTTTCTTCTACGGTGGTGTTATTCAATTATTAGCTGGTATGTGGGAAATTGCCCTTGAAAATACTTTTGGTGCCACTGCTCTTTCTTCGTTTGGTGGTTTCTGGCTCTCGTGGGGTGCTATTCAAACTGATGCCTTCGGTATTGTTTCCGCTTACGGTGACGATAAAAAGGCTCTTGCTAGTGCCCTTGGTTTCTATCTTATTGCATGGTTCATCTTTACCACTATGCTGACTTTATGTACTGTTAGAGCCACTGTTGCCTTCTTCTCTCTTTTCTTTACCCTTTCCCTTACTTTCCTCTTACTCGCTTGTGCTGAATTCACTGGTCACGTTGGTGTTGCCAAGGCCGGTGGTGCCGTTGGTATTGTTTGTTCTTTCATTGCTTTATACAACGCCTTCGCCGGTATTGCCACGAAGGAAAACTCTTACTTCGTTGTTAAACCCTTATTCATGCCTGGTGCTAGAGTTCCCGATAGATCTTAAGTATTTTGAAGAAAAAACCATTTTTGAACATGCTCGGAAACTTATATTTATACATCACGATATGAGAATTTGTTCAGATATTTTTTTAGACCAACTTTCTTGATATTGCTGAGTAATTTAGTACTTCAATTCTTCTTTTTATCTCTTGCATTTTTCTGTTTATTGCAATTATTTTTGTTCTCGTTATATATCTTAATCTCAAATCCCCCATTTTTATTAAAAAATCTCTTATCAAGAATTTCTCCTTTTAAACACTTACTTCCCATAACGATAAAGTGGTGTGGAAGTATGTTAAACCATAGATGTTCAATAGGTATTGAAGATCGGAAAACACAACAGCGGGATAGTTCTTACCGGATATAGCTGAGAGAAAAAAGAATTTTAGTCTTTTGAAGTAGGTGTCATTAATTAAAATAAAAAAATAATGTTTCCATTTCTAGCTTTCACTTTCAGCTGTAAAGGTGTTCTTTGATTCACAGTACTAATCGTATAGTGTTGTGATGGTATGTATCATCCTAAAGTGTTGCTGATATATTTTATCTGTCGTTGATGAACATGATAATGACATTAATTTGAAAAGTAATCGAACGAATATCGAAGTAAATAGTTTAGGAAAGAAGGAATATATTATTTTATATATATATTGTATCTCGCTGATAATAATCGGAAATACCCGCACCCGGATATGCAGGCGCCGAGTGATTAAAAGCCCATAGTGAGGCTTAGCACCCTTTCAAGCCGCACTTTTGCCCCGGCTGGGTGCCGCGTTAATTACGTTATTTGTAAGGGATACGGATAATCTAGAATTGATCGTCTCTGTGATAACGATAACGAGTATTTCAGCGTTGAAGGGTCTTGGCATCCCTGAGAGTCTATTTTCGTACATTCAAACTAAATTGAAATCAATTTAATGTATGGAAACAAAAAAAAATTTTATTTAGTTTTTAGATGCAGTTTATTGTCTATTTACTGTCTATCTTTTTATTATTTATTGCCGCTCCTCACCAACTTTCAGGACCAAAACTTTCACCTTCTTTTAAAATTACTTGTATTGCATTGCCTTGATAATCTAGTGTCTGCTGATGTACTGTATTCCCCCACCATTTCGGTGTACCGATTCCAGGCAAGGAGAAAAAGAGGAAAATTGCCAAGCTACCAAAAGCAAGCCCTAAATCAAGTCCCGCACTTAAACTATAATTGTACTTTGCCCACCAACTGAACCATTTACGTTTAAGCCAATATCCGAAAATATAACCTACAGCGCAGTAAGTTGCAAGATTATAAGGGGTGGCCGGTGGAACAAAGCCAGTGGCATTAAAGAAAATGGGCCAATTAATAAATTTTAAAATATTTTGTGGTCTTTTTCTTAGTACTAACCAATTGATTAATGGCAGAATTGCTCCAACCAAAAAGAAATATAATGTATAATTATAAGTTTTACCAACCTCAAATAATCGTTGCGGACCTATAACCCCCCAAATAATTGATGCATTGAAGAAAACTCTAGCTTGAGGGCAAGTGAAATGAGATTTTTGAGACATATCGCAGAGGCCATTTATAGAATCCTGTGACCACTGAAGTACTAAAAGCTGAACTATAGCGCCCCATACAGTAGCTATTAACTGTGCAAAGAACATTGTTCTTGGGTCAAGCTTCATATAATGGCCTAATTTCAAATCCTGTAAAAACGCAATTGCTTGATTATTGGCAATATAACTAAATGTTTTGTATAACATCATAGCAACCGGTTTACCAGGAACCATATAACCAATCATAAATTCGGTAATTACATTCAACCCAATAGGAATATTAGTCAAGGCATAAATCATTCCGATCGGTATTACCATCAATAAAGCAAAGATTAAACCAACCGAAAGTGCCCAAACTGGTAAATCAGTATCATATTTTCTAATAGTAATAATAGCAAAAGCAAAACAAATTAGAAAGCAAATGAGAAACCAGTAATCAGATGCTTCTCTATAACGTTTCATCAGTCGCATATGAACATCATCCGGTTCGTCACGCGAATAATTCCAAAAATGATAAATATCTTTACCGTGAAATAATACTGTATGAACCACGGTTGAAGTAATTGTAGCAAAACTTAACCCATAAGAGAATGCAAAAACTGTTGAAAGGAATAAAGGGGAGTACTCTTGATATTTTTTCAAATCAAAGGTATTTGCCTCAGTCAGAATTCTCTTAATGTCATAAGTATTTTGAAATCTATCATAAGAATTTGAATCAGACATGGGCAAATATTTAGAATAACATAAGACACCCGAGTAATGGAAGATGGGTACAATTATCCAAAAAACGACGACAATTGAAAACATAATATTACCGACAGCGAAAAATGGTGGGATTAAGGGTGAACCAATATATCCAGCAATTTGGTTCCAATCAAATGTTATTGGAAGAACACCTAAACCTGTCACTACACCGAAAACTTGATTAACAATTACATTATTAGGTGCCAGCCAAGTAGTCCAAGAAAAATAAGATAGCGATTGAAATAAGAATCCAGGCAAGAAGTACCAACTGAAGGAAGCCATTACCAAGATGAGAAAGAAAACTTTCCTGCTAATTTTCCATCCATTAGCCACATGATTAATATTCACATGAATATTAGTCAAAAATGTAGTCGAAACAAGATTAGCCGGCCAAATCATGGCCCCAGGGTAAACTAAAATACGTCTCATCATACCGGCCATTGAGAATCCTAAAGCCTGTGTGGCAATAATAGACAGTATTCGAAACCCCCAACCATAATTTATATGATAAAATCGTTCTAATGACAATATTACATCTGTCATGTAGGCCGCACCACCTCCAAATGAGACATTAGCCATTACTACAATAAAAGCATGCTCTTTTACATTAAAGGGTGACGGATTTAAGGCCATACCCACTATATTAATATCGGGTACAACCAAATCCCAAAATTTTCCAAGTGGCCATGCCACCATAGCCGATAAAAACGTTGAGATAACGAAAATTGGTGAATGTAAGGAGAATAGCATATTCAGACCGGATCCAAGGGTAGTCATTAGCAATCCAATAACCCACATTCTGACGGTATTGTGAGGCATATTGAAATCATCGGTATTAGGAACCGATGCTCGAACCTCTGGATAAGGTGAATCATCTATAGGGTATCCATGAAGAAAAGATTCTTCAAAACCGTCCTCAGGGAACCCTTCGTCTCCTGTCTCTTCGCTACGATCACAGAAAGGTATTGTTTCATGACCACTGGATTCAGGAAATTCATTACCGTAAGATTTAGATTGTGATTGCGGTTGTGATTGAAACAGTGGTACGTCTCTAAAAATACGAGTCGCTCTTTTCATAAGGCGAGTAATATCAGATATTTATTTATATTTTCACGTTCGAAGAGAAACCTGCGTACAGAAAGTCAAGTTACTCACAAACTTAATAATGCGTCCAGAACAGATTGAATAGTGGAAGCCCATGCACTGCAATCCAAAGAGTTATTGTGGAAAAAAGCAAGGTATACTCCCATAATAAGGATTCACTATACCTACACGATAAGGCTGAACAATATATAAAACTCGAACAAAAATGAAGTTATACTGAAGATATCTACGATGACTAAGTTTCCAGTCACGGTGAAAAACAAAAATTATCAACGTCGCCTACTGTACGATAAAAACTGGTTAATTTCAACCTACTGTATCTGAATAACTCCAAATCAATAACATCTGGGCTCTTAAGGCTGGTGTATGGCTATAAGCTGAATCTCATTCCTCACCGCGCCTCAAATATGAGATGCCAACCCCTAACCTTATCTACAAGTCTTGAATAGCTTAATAAAGGTTCAGAAACAAGGCTCGCAAGGCCAGTATTTAGTGGAGGTGTGTGTGGACAGACGAGGACTTCATAACCCTTCCTCTAATAGCAAATCCGCGGCACTTGAATCATTGGGGAAAAGATGGTTGCTGATGATACTTATCTTACATGATCAGGGAAAGACTACGTATGCAAATCGGGGTTTTTTAATATAAATAACTGTATATACCATCAGATTGAAGCCATTGGGTTCGGTAAATTTAAATAGTTAGACCGCTAAACATTAATCATAATAACTCTTCTTTATGCTTCTGTAACGCAGTAAAGAATATAACGCTGTCAACTCTTTCTTTACGTATTCGCCGTGGGCCAAGGCCCGTCGAATATCTCTGTCTGATACCAGCGTTGCCTTTTTGCTAAATCCGTCGTGTATTTTGTCTCGAAAATAAATATAGCCACGTCTCCAATATAAGTCTGCTGTTAGTATTGTGGTCGTTAGTCCCGTGGCACAGGCACAGGGCAACCTTAAGGTACTATGAAAGATTTCATCATATGCTACTTACGGGTAGTCTCGGCCCATGTAGAGAAGCTCCTTGTATAGATATAAAACTCTGAGTCTCAACGGTTTAGCCATTCTTGTATATAAACCATCCGCAAAAGTGAGTTATGTTGATCGAATGTGTGGGACAGGGTGCATACTGAACCTCCCTTTGGGTCCACTGCACCTCAACGCCAACCATCCGTACTACTAACCCCCCACCGTCGCAGAGGCTACAATTAACTATCTCGATTGTTCATTGATTGTCCAAAATATGACTACTGAGTTGCAGGTCCATGATAAAGTTCTGCAGAGGTATGTTTCAAGTCTAATAATTGGCTTTAGTTTAAGTCTCACACCCTTTAACGTGTTCTATCAGTTTACTAACCGGCTTTTCTCTCAGATTGTCAGATCTACTAAAGAGCAACGAAGTAAGTAAGACTTGTTCTCATGTTTGTTTACACCGTAATGTATTTTAACTAACGGCGTATTTCCATTTAGAGCTTGGATGATATTTCCTTACTTAAAGCAAAATTAATACGGGAAAAGGCTGCTATAGACGTTCAGTTAAAGACTCGAATTCAAAGTCAAAGCAATGCGATTATAAGTGGAGTCGATGCACTTAATAATTCTAAGCGAATTGTGGGCGAGATTCGGGAAGAAATTATAAAGATTGATCAATTACAATCTGAATCGAAACTGTCAGTCAATGATTTTAAGAAAATCAACAAGCTATCCAAAGTTCATGAGAACTTCTGTGAAACGCAGGAATTCATTGACCAAATCGAAAATTTCCACTCCAAGCTGTCTTACTTAGAAGACTTGATTGCACAGGATGCTCCCGGCGATGAAATTGGTTTGACTGCTCTTGCTCCAAATTTTTTGACCATTCATTTCACCTTGACCCAGTTGAGAGATTTCAAAGATAATGCAATGTACTATGCTTCAAAGTCTACCGATGATACAAGAAGAACTATAACTAAATATTTTTCCGGTTTACAGGGCGTAGTCGATAAATTCGATATTATAATTTTCAGAGACATCGCCGAAAATCTATTAGAGATAATCCGAAGTCAGAATCCTAGTTTGGTTGTTAGAATGGCTAAAATTATTGATTATGAAGAAAAGGAAGAATTAAAGGTTAAAATTGTGCATGAAATCCAGGGGAATAAATCTGAAACTACTGGTAATATTTTAACCTTATCGAGCGCCTCTTCAAGAACATTAACTTCCTCCTTATCGTCGAAGCAAGCTTATAAGACCACTAGGGATTACTATTCAAGATTTTTTAAAGCTATTGAAAAATCAGTTTACGAATTATTTGAAGCTTGTTTTTCAAACTTTTCTGATGATGCATCGAGTTTATTAGATAATTTAGATTGGATTTTCGGTGATTTAGGCCTGGTATTTGAAGTTTTATCACAATGTGTGCCTCTAAGATGGAAAATATTTGATAGATTCCTTGAATATTACCACGCTGGAACTTATAAGATGATGAATGAAGTTTTAAAGCAGGAGCCTGATGCTGCCACAATCTTGAAACTTTTACATTATGTCGAAAATTATTACAAGAGTATGGAAGAAGGTTTCGATATAAAAAAGGAAAAGCTCCAACCATTATTACTTGATGGTCAAGAGTCAGCCCTGTATGATGATTATTTACAATTGATTGTGAATAAAATGCGTGAATGGATGGAAAACTTGGCAACAACTGAATCAATTGATTTCTGTGAACGTACTGGACCACCCGAAACCGATGATCAAAACTTGTTAGGTATGCAGGGGGAAGTTATAGTTTTCAAAATGATTTCACAACAAATTGAAGTTGCCGCCGATTCAGGTCAAGGTAGAGTGTTGGGTGGGGTGATAAGTGAATGTGCTTTGGTATTGAAGGAAAGACAAGCAAGATGGGTGAAAATTATGAAGCGGGAGGTAGTAAGACTTCTAAAATCATACGAGAGAAAAAAGAAGAATAGAACTATTGAAGATGACCCTAATAATGCCGGATATTATAAGGATGAAGACTTAGAAAACGTCCCCGGCGGTTTAGTACAATATTTGATTGCTTTAGCAAATGATCAAATTCGTGGTGATGCTCATACTGAGGCTATTGGCAATAGAATTGAGCCTATTGTCTCCAAAAAATATCGTGGTGTTATTTCGACGTCATTAGATTCGGTAAGTGATGGTTTCATTTCAGTAGCTAATGAGGTTATTGCATCATTGCTTGAAATTATGTTTTATGATTTAAAGCCTTCTTTCAAAGATATCTTTTCCTCGTCGAAATGGTATAAGGGCCTACCTGCTACACAGATTATTGAAACCTTGAGAGAGTATATCGATGAATTCAAGGGAAATATGAATCCTCTTCTTGTAGATGTATTCATTGATGATTTACTCGAAGAGGTTATTTTGAGGTATGTCTCTGCCCTGAAGAACTCAGATGCCACGTTAAAGGTGAAAAGTTCCGACCAAATAACGAAAGATTTTCAAAATATTATCGAATTCTTTAAAGAATTTTGCGATGAAGATAGAATCAGAGAGCGTGGAAGAATAATAGAGCATTTAATGAGTATCACTGATTCGCCAGTAGGTCAGCTAAAGCAAAGGTATAATGACCTGATTGAAGAATTTTGGGATGTTCCGCTCCCCTTTTTCGAAAGTATTTTGAAAGCGAGGAAGGACATCGATAGCAAAACTTATAAAGAAATTATTTTCCATATTCGAAATGACGCCTTGCAGGAAGAGGCTTCTAATCTCCAACAGCCAACATTCATGCAACGTTATGGTAAGTCATGAAGAAAGTAGTTATTCTAACGGTGTATTTTATACATTGCTATTTTAGATTTAAAATCATTGATATCTTTGAAACAGGTGGCCTAGCATATGCATATGTAAGTATCTCTATAAAATATATATGTATAGAATTGAATGAATTAAAACCAATCCGGGAGGGTTATTTGTACAAAAATCGCATTTCTAATTAATCACGGTTTTACGTCGTTTCCGAGAAATAGTAATATTTGAACCCATATCGGTAGAGCTTACTCTCCTCCTCTTCCCCTCTTGGTCGCTTGGTCCCTTCATTTTATTATGTGTAGTGGTCTTTCGTCTATGAGATAATGATTCATTCTTGGACTTTTCTAAAATTTTCTCTTCGCTATCTAAGGGAAACTCAAAGATATCGTCACTATCGCGATTAACCAGAGTCTTGGCCCTAGTTATAACTTTCCGGGGGCTCCGTGGCAGTGTGGATACTGAATTCCTTAATGAAGCTTTTAAAGTGGTTCTTTTAGATAACCGTGTACCCGTGTTTTCACTCTCAATATGATTGCTATTGGCTTTTCCTTCAAGGGACAATGCTTCTAATCCACCAGCTATTAAACTTGTTTTCCGTCTACCAACCTTCCTGGGTGCGGACATTAATTTACCCTTTGGTGATTCAATAACGGTCTCAACTTCACTTCTTTTTTCTTCGTTAACACCTTCCGGTATCTTTGCATTACTTTGGCTAGATGTGGTTGAACTTATTTTCACCAAATTAGTAGCAATCTGCGATGTCTTATTTGACTTTCCTTGTGGGTGTGAAGCTGACTCGTGATCTATAGATTGCGGTGTTGATGAATATTCAACATGAGATGATCTTCGTCTTGATTCTTTTAAACCTAGCAAATTTTCATCGGTAGAAAAATATGTGCTGCTCCGTCTTCTAGAATTTCTCTTTGTAGGCACCATTGCGATATTCCCATATGCCCAAAAAGATTCTTGTTCCTTCACTTCTACTTCATCTTCAATTCCTTCCGGCTCAGTCTTAACTCGTTCAAATGCTACATGAGTCTCTTGTGACGATGGTATTTCTGGAGGAAGGAGTACTGGTTCAACTTGTGAATTATCTGGTTGCTCATTTTCAGTACCATCCAAATAATCCAGCTGATTATGAAGCAATATGCTTGAGCGCCTTCGAAGTTCTTTCCTTTTAATTTCATTTTTAGAATTTTCAATCTTATTTTCTTCGCTCTGAATATGAGTTAGCGGTGAAGAACTGTGATCTGTAGCTGTGCTATGTACCTTGTTGCCTATAACATCGCTCGTTTCTTCAAAGGACGTCGTCGCTGAACCGCTCATATTAACAGCATCAGTTTCGTCCGCATCTGATTTAGAGTCAGTTTCAGCTGACTTACTTCTTGATTTATTAAATATGGATGATTTTCTTTTCCTAGTAACTGAGGATAGGTCAGGAGAGTCGTCATCCATAATCTCTTCTGGCATATTATCAATCACTGCGTTTACCATTTGCGGTTGATTTCGACGCATTTTTGTTCTCAATGATGGCAGGGCATAATTAACTTCCTTTCTGGCGCGTCGTCCGTTTCTGCTCTTTGACGGTGATAGAGAGCCTACCAAGGGCATTCT
The DNA here is from genome assembly GCA_030563525.1 of Nadsonia commutata. Lineage (NCBI taxonomy): Eukaryota > Fungi > Ascomycota > Dipodascomycetes > Dipodascales > Nadsonia > Nadsonia commutata. The sequence goes on from JAKUCD010000010.1 coordinate 179,356, forward strand.
TTCAGCTTCAGAAGGCATGGCCTTGCTTTTAGTTACTTTAGATTTTGTCTTGAAAGAGGAAACGGCGGGTACAGTATTAACTTTCTTATTTGAATTGATAAACAAATCGTTGTTATTCAAAACTTTAGATTGAAAAACCTTTCTCGGTGCGTTAAGTTGAGCCTGATCCATGGCGATGCCAGTTGAAACATTGTTCCGGTATGCTAAATCATTTTCTTTATAAGTTGCCGTCCCCGTAGCATCTGTTGTTGAATTTTGCTTATTCGTATTTTCATCCAATAATATGCTATCTTCTTGAGCCCAAACTCTCACTTCAGTGGCATTACTCACTATTGTGACATTAGGATAATCATCAAGAGTTTCGTCCAATTCCGGAATGCAGTCCTCGCTAATTTGCATCAAAGAAGCATTAAGTGCTGTCTCAGAGAAGTCTTCGGTAGCTAAGTCGTTTTCATCAAAGGGATATGTGTTCTTTGAATTCTTGTTATTATTGGTATCATCATCATCATCATCATCATCATCATTAGTATTATTGGTGTCGTTAATACTATCGTTATTATAATTATCATCATTATCATTAAAATTTGGCAAATAAGCTGGATCTAATAAAGCTGACTGTCTTCGTGAAGAGCGTCGATTAGAGTTTATAGACTTTTTCGATTGTTCGCTGGTTGAGATTTTTGGATCATTTTCCATACTGGTCATATGGCTATTAGGATTTCCGGTTGTAGACTTCTTCCTCCTATTAGAACCGCTCATTAGTAACAATATTTGTTTATCTGTTTCATTCGTCGCGATATTGTTTATCGGTAATCCACATTCAGTATTATCCACGTCAGTGCCATGGACAATCTCATTAATATCCATTCGCAAAGAATTAAACTCATGGTTCGCGTCAACTATTTTTTCACCTAAAGAGGTAATAGAATGGTGTAGATGTATTATTTTCTCGTTGAACTCATTTCTCATATTATCTAACTTTTCCTTCATCAATGTATCATGCCTTCGGCTCGTTTGCATCTTGTCGTGGCGTAACTCCAAGTTTTCCGAGTTACTATTTAGAAGCTTCTTTTCCAACAAAGCATATTTACTGGCCAAGTTAGAGAGTGTGCGAGCTAATGATTTGTTTTGGGCCATGTACTTAATTTCTACTATTTTTGAAAGAAGAGTTTGATGAGTTTAGTTAGTAAAAGGCTGAATCAGACAATGTCTAATGATAGCGATGGTTACGACTTACGCTGCTCCGACTGAAATGAAGACCCCGATGGAGAACCTGAAAGCCTTGCCATAGTGTATAATTGGCTTCTCTGGCCGGCTTGGTATTTGGCTCCTTTATTCGTTCCGTGATGATTTTGGGTTTTCCAGAGTGATATCGGTCTCAGGATTCAGTTTATTTTGTTTATCGCCCAAGGTGCGTTGGCCCGGTTACCAAAACCAGGCACGCATTGTTTAATCACCCAACCATCGAGAATCGCAGAACCCCAAATCCATAATTCACACAAACACTTCAGAAACCAACGGGAAAATGGAAAGGGCTGGAGATTCAGATAGCTCAAGTAGTAATTACAGGCGGTCTATGCCCCCAGCTAATTCAGAATATACTGGCCGATCAAGTTTAAGTGCCAAGGGGCCTAACCCTGCGCTAGTTAGACGGGTGATGGAGAAACGACGCGAGTTGGAATCTTTACGAGAGATGCAAGCTATGACCAGTGATTTAGTCGCAGTCTTTCACGAACTGGAAACAAAACTTGATGTTCTGGCTGACGGTACTGAATCAGTTGCATTGGTTATGAGTAATTGGCATAATGTTCTTAGAGCCGTTTCACTTGCCTCAAGTAAGTACCTGTGTTGTTATGGTTTGTGTAGTAGTAATTTATTAACCCTGTTATCACCCTTAGATGGTTTGACGCGTTATACGGCAGAAGATTATGATAATCTCGAGAATCCTCCACTAGCTGAAACTTTGGTTAGAATTAAAGTGGATGAAACTTCTGTTAATGAAAACTGACCCGGCCGGCTTGTCTTGAATAGACAAAGTCCCTATATTGCATGACCGGCATCAGAAAGTCTGAATCGTTCAAAGACACCTCTATTACACTTATCCTGCTGCCAAATTGAGAATTGGCTTTTCAAAAAGTCATCTACCTACATAGTTTTTTTCCCTCTCTGGCGATACTAAAATTCTATTCAGGGTCTTGAACCGTCCTCGCCTCGTGCTCTGGTCCATTCACCTGCGCCGCTTTCCCTAGGTGCTATAATACTGTTACTTAACAATCCATTATAATCAGCAAGCTCAAAGGTTTCAATATCATCCTGATCATAAAGCTTTTGGCGTTCTGGGGGAGAGATATTACTTCTTCTAATTGATTTAATTTCGTCTAAGATGAGTTTCAGTCCATTCTCATCAATTTTTTCCCTTGGTAAGGTGTGTTCCTTTTTCCGGATATATCTACTGGTTATATCAGTTGCACCTTCGGTGGAGAATCCAATTACATAGCTCATTTTCTTATTCCAACCTTGTGAGTACAAAGTGGGGTTATCCCAAGCTTCCTCGCAAGCGTCACACTAAATAAAAATAACAGATTGTTAGCTCCTTCTTTAATATATAGTAGTTTTAAAACCATTACGGTAAAACTTACATGAATCCATCTCTGTTGTCTCTCTGAGAAAACTTCTGTCCAAACATGGTCCTCAGCATTCCACACCCATCTAGTTCGTGATCCTAAAACTCGGCAAAAAAATGTAAAGCACTTAAGCTAAGGTTAGAAATAACCGGTATCAATCCATTAATATATATAGCATTACTTTTAGCACTTACGTTAGCCCATTCTCCGCATCTACCTCTTCTTGAACTCATTAGTTTATCCACTTTATTATATCTAGCAAAACTCTCCGTTTTCCCACAGTTCTGACATCGATGAATTTCAACGTTCCCTGCGCCATCCGATTGTTCTTTCTGAGTAGGCTTTCTAGTGCCAATTGCACTTGTAGTACCTCCACAGTTTGTACAAGTAAGGGTATTTACCCAAGTAAAAAAGTCATGTTTAAACCAATGCAATAATCTTCGGATCAGATAATCCTGTAGACCCCAAGTTTCATCTTTTTGGCTTTCCTCCTCGGCCTCTTGGTATAATCGCTCAAGAGGCAATATTTCAAGGGCCCGGTCCTGTAGTTGGGGATCTTCGTACGCCAGAGGGGTGTTGGATAACGATAGAAGGTTGAGTCTGAAATTGTTGGTATTTACGCTATTTTGAGATCTTTCGGTAGACAACACATTCACCCGTGAGGTAATAATATCTTTAGCCTTGGCAGCAATTTGGCTTATTAAAGTTGTGTAGTCCATGAATGTTTCGGTTCAATTTTTTGTTTTGTTTTAAGATGTGTCCGTGGGTGAATGAGATAAGCCGTTCGACGTTTCCAAGCTTAAGCATATTCCTCTTCTCATTAGATCCAGAGATGCAAAGTACGGTTGATGAAAGCCGACATGATTCTAGCAATACGCTGGTAATTACTGATTGCGCTTGCTTGGATGGTGATGTCAAGGTATGATAATTCGAAAGATTCCTTTGTCCGCGCCCAAAATGAGTTACTACTAACGCTTTCTCCGTATAGCTCAGCCCCAAACGTACTGATTTGTTAGACGCGACATTTCAATTGAAATGGAGTGCTTTGGTTAATGACTTGAAAATCATTCCCGGTACATTCGTTTTTCAAAGGATTTCATTTTCAAGATCGATGATGTCGAGTTTTCAGTCTTCAATCAGGCTGGAGGGTGATGTCAAGGGTAAAAGTGGTATTGTACAGCATTTGATCAATCGTGAACATGTTTTAGAAAGGTTTGATGGAATTGAAATTGATTGTAAGTTATTTACTTTTTATTTTATGGATTTAATCATCAAATAACTGACAATTTATTTGCCTTTATATTAGTTACGAATGAGGATTTAATTACCGGGCTGAACAGCAGTGAACAAAAGATCCGATTATTAAAGGAAATTATATCTGTTGCTGCTACCAGCTTCTCGAAAAAGGTTTGGGTGGCGGCAAGGCTATCTTCCGATATAACAGTATCGGAGCTTTCGAGCATTCTCTTTCCTGAAGAATTAGATCAGCTGGTGTATATTCACTGGAATGAAATACAAGATTATGGGGCAAGTGTTTCAGGTCTCCAGTTTCGATCATTTAAGGGAGAAAATAATGATAATATCTATTACAACGAAAAGGTTTTGGATATTACTCGATTTCTGGATATACCATCAAATATGGACTCATCAGATGTCTTGTACCTTGTGACACATAGTTCGCCCTTGGCACTTATATTCCCGTCAATTAAAACTCAAACCGGTATATTAACGCAAGTGAATAAGGCTAACAGTAGTTCAGGTGTTTATGCGCGGAATTTACATCAGCGTCCAGGACTTAGTCCTCCAACAAACACACTCAAAATGAGCGCATCTTCCGATTGTGTCCCGATGTATTTCTCCAGTATATCCAATAACTTGAAACCTCCGCGAGAAATAACGACCTCGGACTCGTCTTCAACGCGTTTGTGGGGTTACGCTATCCTATTTTCAACATGGACGATATTTATCTTTGGTATGGGAAGTATGCTAGGAATATGGGAATGGGTTTTCTGGTCCGATATTAGTGTCGATAACTCGCAAGGAGATGTAGAAGCCGAAGCAGATTTCCCCATCAGGGAGTATTTCCCTGCACTTATTTTTCTCCTAGGTGTTGTAGCATGGGCTTGGTGTATTATATCTTGGCTCGGGATGAAGTTTTTCCGGCATGCCAAAGGCGGGCACGAACGATAGAGGTTCGGCTGAAGGAGAAAAAAGTTAATTAAATAAGCTTAATTTTATCAGTATATGTTGTATATTATCCAAACCAAACCTACAATGAGGTGCGCGCCTCTTCTGCGCGGTGCTTGGTGCTTGCACTCACATCGTTATCATCCCGACGTCGACTTCCCTTTCTAGACTTTTTAAAGTCAGTCTATTTATTTTATTATTTATCACCTCTTTTCTGTTTATCTTGGGTGAAGCGTCTCTGGACTCAAAGCCTACTAGCTCTTACGATAAAATATACCAAAGCCTTGACGGTCGTACATTGCTCGCATATACACTTAAAACAGCAGCATGCGATTGGCAACATGGCTTGCCACGGCATTAGCAGCCTCGTCGGCGGTCAGTGCCGAAACCTCGAATCCAAAAAATAATCATAAATATCTCATCGATCGTGGCGGTGGAGATGAATTGTTTGATGATTCGGTATTTATGCTTCCTAAAAAGCCATCTGAAGATCCTGATACTTGCCCCCCTTGTTTCAACTGCATGCTCCCGGTCTTTGGTTGTAGCCAATTCGCCGAATGTAACCCTTATAATGGTAGATGTAATTGTCCCCCTGGTTTTGGCGGTGATGATTGTTCAGAGCCAGTGTGTGGTAGTTTAACCGATGGTTCTAATCGACCAATTAGAAATGGGTCAGCTTGTGAGTGTACCGAGGGTTGGGGAGGTATTAATTGTAACATGTGTTCTGACGATAAATCGTGTGATGCATTTATGCCCGATGGTATACCTGGTACCTGTTATACGGGTGGTATCCTAGCCAAGAATAATTACCAAATGTGTGACGTAACGAATCAGAAAATTTTAGATATCTTGAATGGAAAGATTCCTCAAGTGACGTTCTCTTGTAATAAAACCGAGAGCGCTTGTGAATTTCAATTTTGGGTCGATCAAAGAGAATCATTTTACTGTTCATTAGATGAGTGTGCCTTTGAGGCTGATATGAGATCAGATACTAATATTACACATTATAATTGTCCTAATGTTCAATGTAGTTGTATATCTGACAGAATGCTCTGCGGTGAAGATGGAAGTATTGATATCAGTGATTTTCTTACTGAAACAATTAAGGGCCCTGGCGATTTTAGTTGTAATTCTAAAACCAGGGAATGTAAATTTAGTGAACCTAGTATGAATGACTTGATTCTTTCAGTCTTCGGTGACCCTTATATCACCTTAAAATGTGATTCTAGTGAGTGTCTTCATTATACTGAGATTCCTGGTTATCAGGCCCCCGTTAAAAGTGTGGATCGAACTGCAGTTATTGGCGGTCTTGTTAGTGGTACTTTACTTGTCTTGATTGGTTACTGTCTTTTCAGATTTTTAATTATGGCTGATAAGGATGATACAAATAAGATTGCATTACCGAGCGATGATGAAGATTATAAACTTGTTAATGGGGTTACATCTGCTAGTCTTCAATTCAAAGATTTAACCTACTCTGACAATGGGAAACAAATTTTATCAGGGAATATCTTCGGTAAAGTTGAACCTGGTCAAATTTTGGCAATTATGGGTGGATCAGGCGCTGGTAAAACTACATTACTTGATATCCTGGCTCGAAAGAATAAGCGAGGAGAAATCGGTGGTGAAATTCGAGTTAATGCTGAAAATTTTGAAGATGATCAGTATAAGAATATTGTCGGCTTTGTAGATCAGGAAGATTGCTTATTACCCACATTAACTGTTTATGAAACTATTTTGGCCAGTGCATTATTGAGATTGCCTAAAAAGATGAGTTTAATGTCAAAAAAGCTTCGAGTAATGGAAACAATGGATGAGTTGGGTATTCTTGGTATTAAGGATAGACTTATCGGAAATGAAACTAAGAGAGGGATTTCAGGTGGTGAAAAGCGCCGTGTTTCTATTGCATGTGAATTGGTTACTAGTCCCAGTATTTTATTCCTTGATGAACCTACATCAGGTCTTGATTCTTACAATGCTTACAACGTCATTGAAAATTTAGTTCATTTGGCTCGTAATTATAATCGAACAGTTGTATTCACGATTCATCAACCTAGATCTAATATCGTTCAACTATTTGATAATTTGCTTTTACTCTGTTCCGGTCAACAAGTTTACTCTGGCTCTTATCTTGACTGTGAACAATTTTTCTCCGAATTAGGATACAGGTGTCCCTCTGGTTTCAATATTGCCGACTATCTTATTGATCTTACCATGGCGGCCGCAGCTAATTACAATCCTGGGGTTAGAGTTGCGACTGAGACCTCGTCTTCAAGTGGTACAGTAAATAATAATAATTCATTTGAAGAACATATTCATATTGAACCAGTTAATAGAATTGATAGTGTTGATATTGATACAACTAATGAATGGCTTCATTATGCCACTCATCGTGATGAGGGATCAGTTAGACCTCGAAAGCGATTCAGTTCAAGATCAAATCCTGGCTCTGATTTAACGTTAGAGACGTTAGTTGATTTGTATCAATCTAGTGCAATGGCTGAATTAATATTATCTAAAATTGAACGGATTTGGGCATTGACGGAACGAAATGAGAATCAAGCAGTGGATGAAGAATCTGATCCTGGTCATGAAAGAACAAGGCCAACAACAACAAAAAGACTACCAGTGCAGTACAAACGAGTTGGTGTATTTGGACAATTCATCATTATAGCTGATAGAACCTTTAAAAATCTTTATCGTGATCCAATGTTATTATTAGCGCATTATGTTATGGCAATTGTTCTTGGATTATTCTGTGGTGTGGTATATTATCAAATAAGTGATGATATTTCAGGGTTTCAGAATCGTTTAGGATTGTTTTTCTTTTTACTTTCATTATTTGGGTTCAGTACATTAACGGGTCTTAATATGTTATTTGGCGCTGAAAGACTTATATTCATGCGTGAGCGATCGAAGGGTTATTATCATCCGGCGGCTTATTATGCGGCCAAAGTATTCTTTGATATAATCCCACTTCGAGTTTTCCCGCCAATGTTACTAGCTATGATTATATATCCGTTGATTGGGTTAAGATCAGGTGGGTTTTTAATTTTCACCGTGGTTTTAATTTTATTTAACCTTGCTGCGGCGAGTTTATGTCTTTTAATCGGAGTTTTATTTGGTGGTAATGCATCAATTGCTAATTTGGTAGGATGTTTATGTATGTTATTTTCCATGCTTTTCGCCGGTCTGTTTGTTAATAGGGACACACTTTCAATTTGGGGGATTCGTGATTTACAATTTTTTTCAATCTTTCATTATGCTTATGAAGCAATTTCAGTTAATGAAGTAGCAAAGTTAACTTTGACTGAACGTAAATATGGTCTCAATATTGAAATCCCCGGTGCAACAATTTTAAGTACATTTGGCTTCGATAATAGTAAAGTATTTTGGGATATTGGAGCTTTGATGGGGTGTATAACTATTCTATTATCAGCCGGATACATTGGTTTGTATTTTATTTTAGTTGAAGTTCGTTAGGCGGTATTCGGGCGAACTCTTAATGTGTGTATTTTCATTTTACTTTTGTTTAATATATATAAATAATGGTTCTTAATAACCGTTCAAGTTAGTAAAATATACATTATATCAATTTATAAAAATGATGGAGGATGAAAGATGATGAGTTCGGGTTTAAAGATGGGGGTTTGTAATACCTTAGTAACCCCTCTCTCTTCGCTCAATTGAATTCTTCGCTCGATTGTGTTCACAGTAAAATATATTTTTTCATTTATTGAATATATAACAAAACCAATAAATTTCCTTTAAAAACCAAGATTTATACTCAGTTTAAAATAAATAATGAATCATATGATGATTTAGAATTGAGATTACATTTACATGGCAATTCTAACGGCCTTAACTTGAGTGTAGTTATCAAGAGCTTCTTGGCCTAATTCACGGCCAATACCTGATTGGCCGAAACCGCCGAAGGGAACTTGATGATGGAAATCATTGTAAGTGTTAATCCAAATAGTACCAGCCTTAAGTTGAGCAGCGACGTAATGAGCAGTCTTGAGATCAGTGGTATGAATACCGGCGGCAAGGCCGTATTGAGAATCATTAGCTAATCTGATAACTTCATCAGTTTCTTTGAACTTAGTAATAGTAACAACGGGACCGAAAATCTCTTCCTTAACAATCTTCATATCTTCGGTGACATCAGCAAAAATAGTGGGCTTAATGAAATAACCCTTATCACCGTAACGGGAACCACCGGTAATAACCGTAGCACCGGCCTTCTTACCATCTTCAATGAAGGACATAATACGATCGAATTGGAGCTTGGAAGTTTGAGAACCTTGGAAGGTATCTTCTTCGAAGGGGTTACCGACCTTGTTGGATTCGGCCTTCTTCTTGAAGGCTTCAAGGAACTTATCGTAAATACCTTCCTGAACGTAAAGACGGGAACCGGCACAACAGACTTCACCGGAGTTGAAGAAAATGGCAATATTAGCACATTCAACGGCCTTTTCGAGGTCAGCATCGTTGAAAATAATATTAGGTGACTTACCACCGAGTTCAAGGGTGACTTTCTTTAAATTAGAGAGGGCAGCTGATTTCATAATGTGACGACCAGTAGCGGTAGAACCAGTGAAAGCAATCTTCTTAATCTTCATATGGTTAGAGATGTGTTGACCGGTGGAACCGTAACCGGAGATAATATTAATAACACCGGGGGGAAAACCGGCCTTTTCAATGAATTGAGAAACGACGAGTGCAGAGAGAGGGGTAGATTCAGCGGTCTTTAAGACAACGGTATTACCAGTAGCAACGGCGGGACCAATCTTCCAAGCCCACATAAGAAGGGGGAAATTCCAGGGAATAATTTGGCCACAGACACCAAGGGGTTCTCTTCTAGTATAATTGAAATGAGTCTTACCGGTTTCGATAAGAGTACCGTAGACCTTATCGGCCCAACCGGCGTAATTATGAAGACATTGAATGACTAAGCCAACATCAATTCTCGCTAAAGTGATGGGCTTACCGTTATCGGCGGACTCAATGCTGGCGAGAAGTTCTTTGTTTTCTTCAATGAGGTCGGCTAACTTGTAAAGAGCGCGGCCTCTGACGGTGGGGTCAACTTCACTCCAACCCTTGAAAGCGGCTTCGGCGGCGTCAACGGCAGCGTCAACATCGGCTTCGGAGGCTTCGTATACGGTACAGAGCTCTTCTTCTGTAGATGGATTTTCAACCTTGAACGTCTTACCGTCCTTGGAGGACACAAACTTGTTGTTAATGAAAAGACCCGTGGGTTGTTCGTATTTCTTACCGTTGGGGAGAGAGACGGTGATGGCTAAGGGGAGAGCAGAAGACATAGTGCGGACGAATTGGGAGATGGTAAAGGTGGCTCTGAATGATTTCAATGCAGATTGCTTGATTAACATGTTTGTCCTTTTAAACAAGTCCCAGGAGAATCGGCGGTTTATCGGCACCTTATATACCCCAGGGTGGGGTGGGGCAATAAATGCCCCTTAACCGTACGGTGACGGTGGGCGCATTCCCTCACCAGAGGCCAAGGTGGGCAAGGTGGGGCAAGGTGGGTCTAAACGTCACGGAAACGCACCTGCAGCCACGATGAGATGATTGCGTGGTGGGCTCAATACCGCGGAAGTCTATACAGCGGGAGGGATTACTAATTAGCCCATCTCAGTTTCTACATCCCGCTATTCCCCACACCCGGGGCTAACTCCAATCACACTAGCGCTTCTCCACCTGTTCGCCCACTATGCCCGCCATCGGCAATATCGACTACATCGGTGGGAGGGGAAATGTGGGGTCTGCTTTGACCCTATTGCCGAAGATTCCAAGATGGATATATACATAATAGCCTGTTAATGCCTATGGTTCCCTTTGTTTTGTTTCTCAGTCCCATTTAGAGTAAACTCTTTAATTAACTAACGCTATTTAATTTGTTTTACTTGTTTTTGTCCTGATTTTACATCAATCTAATATACCTAGCAGAGTAACCTGTCAAAATTACATTTCAAAATGACTTATTTCAATTTTCCAAACTTCGCGAGACCGAAGATTCGGTCTCCTTAATATTATGCAGATTGGATCCTTGTGTAAACGTTGTAAATATTATGACCTCTAATCGTATGTAGTGACCAAAATGCCCAAAGATATGTTCCAGGGAGTAAAAAGAGATATAGTCAAATTCAAATCAATCCAATACAAGTGGACGATGGATAGGGAGAGCTGGACAATCTCATTTTAACCAATACTTCTTGAATCTTTTTAAAGCGGGTTCAAATTGCAAGATTTATTTTAAACAGATCCATAGTAACTCATTTCGGCGTAATTATTATTACCGAAAGCCTTATATTTTTTTTTGTCAATTATTATAAAATTTTATTATAAGTTATTATTTTATTAATGAATTATTTATATATATATTATTTTATTAATGAATTATTTATATTTTTTTTTCTTCAAAGAACGATTTTATTCTAAAATAAATTATATTCAAGCGAAAAAAGTAAGAAAAAGAAAAAAAGATGGAGGAAAATATATTACCAAAGCTGTATAAACAAATAATTGAAAATAGATATAAATTATTATTTACATTATCACTAGCACTGATTCATTTCAAGATCTTTAGTAGCCGAGATATGCCACTCATCAGACCCCGAGGGGGGTTCAAACTTAAACATTCCAGTTTCTTATCTCTAATAATATAAATCATCACCCAATTATAACCATTCCAGGTGAAGGGAATTGAAAAAATAATGCTTTTTAATGTTTTACAAACATTGATTAGTAAAAAGATATCGTCACAGACAGGATTCGAACCTGCGAAGGTAAAACCCATTGCCTAAACTGCTTCAACTGAAATCAATAGCAGGGCAACGCCTTAACCACTCGGCCACTGGGACAATAGAGACTGGGGCCCAACCGGGAATTGAACCCGGGACCTCTCGCAAATAAGATTAGAAACCCTAAGCGAGAATTATACCACTAAACCATCGGGCCAATTAATGTAAAGTCTTTATATTTTTGGCATCCATAATCAGCGGAGAGTTTCGATTTTTCCGTGAAATCTTTGTTATACGTCTCTATATGCATGATTTATTGCAAGTCCGAAATATTATTAAAGTTCAACATATATTAGTTGATACCAAAAATAATAAAACACTGATCTTTTCATTAATTCTTTTTAAAGGCCGGAGTATAATTGATCTTTAAATAAAGCTAATCTCTTTAGCACTACTCGAGGAAAGCAGCAATGTGTAGTGTACCTCAGCCTATACTGATAAGAGGCAGTACTCATTAAACTAAAAGCGCCAAATTAAATTCAATTAATATTCTGTAATCATTTTTTATTTTACTATCATTTTCTGTCAATGTATATATATTTCCATATATTATCATATGTGTTCATAAATCGACCCCAGACTAGTATTATGTAATCTTTAACCCTAAGCTTTAGACCTCATTTGTCAAAAGCCCATGTAGGGTTATCTGTTTGTGACTGGACTTATCGCCTTTGAGATGTTTTCGGGTATAACCCTAACCTCGATAGTGAGCTTAATGGTTGTTGCCGCGGCCTGGGAGGGAGACTGACGATTACGCTAAGGAATTATTCTCAGACTCAAATACCCATTTTCTGATTTCGTAGCTTGGCTGGCTATACCCAATTTTTAGTTGATCTTTTTCTCGCTTTCACATTTTCAGTACCGACAACCACATAATTAAGGCAAAATGGTATGTACCTATAACTTTCGATATAATAACGATGAATGTTAAGATTATAAACTATATCAAAGGATTAAAGCAGACTCTTGTATGGTGTAATATTTTATTTTATGGTTCGGTACTATTTTTTCGACGTTCCGAATCGTTATTTCTCTTGTTCACATGAGGGATGGAAAAAAAATAAAGGTCTTCGATTTTAGTTTCAGTGATAGTTTATTCATCAACATACTCTTTCTAGTATTGTTTTTAGTTTGAGCCGACTTCAGTTTAATCGCTCTTTTGCAGGAAATTTTTTCATTATGTGCTATTCACTCCCAAACTTCCTTTCAGCCACTAGACACACCGTTACCATTAAAATACTATTACCTGAACTTGAATCTTTTTATGACTCCTTTTTTACTTATTTAATCTCATATAAAATGAGCATATAACTAACGTTAATTTTAGAGCGACGCTGTCACTATTCGTACCAGAAAGTTCATCAGAAACCCTCTTCTCGGAAGACGTCAATTCGTTATTGACGTTTTACACCCTAATAGAGCTAACGTCTCTAAGGATGAACTCCGTGAAAAGCTTGCCGCTATTTACAACACTGAAAAGGACACTGTCTCCGTTTTCGGTTTCCGTACCCAATTCGGTGGTGGTAAGTCTACCGGTTTCGGTCTTGTCTACGACTCTGCTGAAGCTTTAAAGAAGTTCGAACCTGCCTACCGTCAAGTCAGATACGGCATGACCGATAAGGTTGAAAAGCCCTCCAGACAACAAAGAAAGCAAAGAAAGAACCGTGGTCTTAAGACCTTCGGTACCGGTAAGAGAGCTGCCAAGAAGATCGCCAGAAGATCTTCTGACTAGATGTCTTAATAATGAAATTATTGTATATTCTAATTCATTTTTGAAAACTCTTGTTAATCGCTTTGTATTCCCTTTTGCTACTGTCATAATATGTACTTGAAAAAATATTATTAAAATCACGCGCTTTTGGTGTAATGTATTCATGATTATGTTATTTACAAATAACTTTATTTCATTTTCCTTTACTCCATTAAATATTATTCGTAAAAAATAAAACTCGTTATGTGGCTGAGCTTGAGTGAATTATACTCAAAAAAACTATTCAAACTATGGTGATCTAATAACACTCATCTCTTTGGTTGCTCAATCCAGTAAACCACATTTTTAATATACAAAACCATTTGTTAAAACTTAAAACCAAAAAGCAAGGCCACTGATTCCATTTCACATAAAATATTCCATAAAATAGAAGTAACTACATTCCCTGTTTTTAGTTATGAGTTGTTCCAAGTAAAAATTCAGCAGGTTTATCCTAACCCATAATCTTGGAAGATTAAAATTGCGAAAAAAAATAATGGCTTATTTTATTGAGCATAGATTTGCACTAGTTAAATGAATACTTGATGAAAATAAAGGGCCTCTTTTCTTGTTTAGTTAATAGAGTAGACTCTTTCTTAAGGAACATATATATAGAGATTGAACTGGAACACAAACATCTTTTACTGTTATATTACTAAAATTGGAGGGATGTTAATTTTTGCAAATTCTTAAAGGCGAAATATTACGGTCGAGATTCCTTTTTTTCTTTGAAAAAAAATGGATAGTAACTCACGGAATGGTTAATTTAGTCGAGTCAATAGAATAGTTATTTAACCTACTTAAACTTAGTGGAACACCAAACTACACATTTGAGCAAAGCGAAAATGGTTCGTTCGCTTTTACATAATTTAAACCGAATATTTTATCAAAAAATTATGATGATTGAACAAATAACATTATTTTCCTTTCTACTTCTTCCATGACTTTGTAGCAGTATCCTTAAAGTTTGTCCATTTAAACAAATCAAGATTAACTGACTTGTTATCATTAACCTTTGAGAAATCCAAGCCCTTCTTTTCGGCACCAATAACTTGGAGGGAAAATAAGAAATCTTCGGGACCCTTAATACCTCTAGTTTGAATTTCTTTAGCCTTTTCTTGGGCTTCCTTAAGAGAAATATTTTTAACTTGAATCTTTGAACCAGTAGCTGATTCGTAAACCTTGATAAGCTCGTTGGAAGTAAGGGTATCACTTTGAACATGAACTTCATTAGGTAATTTTTCAAAAGGTGTAGTAGCTAAAGAAGCAATAACCTTTGAAACGTCATCTAAAAATGATACTGAAACAACCGCATTACCACCATCAATGATTGTGGCGTTCTTTTCATCATAATTAACACCAAACGCTAAGCCACCACCAATAACCCAATCAGCAAATAAACCGGTTCTGATCTTAATAACCTTTAATCCTGCCTTTTCAGCCTTTTCGACAATAGCTTGTTTCCCGTCAAAGAGGGTCCAGGGAATATCTTCATAAACAGTACCGAATTCGGATGGAATAAAGGTCTTGACCTTAGCCTTTACTGTAGCATCGACAATCTTGGCATGATCAGCGGTTTGTCCAGTAAGATCAATAACGATATCAGCACCTGAAAATGCCTTGGATAGTTCAACAGCGGAAGCTTCATAATCAATTTCAAAGTACTTGAGCTTATCGGAGACTTCCTTACCTTGCTTTGACTTGGTCACAATGTGAAGGGGGAAGGCAACTTTACCAGCAAATGTGGATGAAGTTAAAGCACTAATGACCCGTTGGCCAAGTGTACCGTTGGTACCGATAAGAGCGATTGTATGCTTAGACATATTTGTAGTGTACTGTGTTGTGTATTGTAGGGGGGAGGGGGAATAAGTATTCAAAAAGATATTTATGTCTTATAGAATGAGGATTAAAATTTAAGAAACACGTCGTCAAAGTGCCTTCTATTTATATGTTTTGACCCCGCCGGGCTTCATAATTTCACTATACTGCCGATATGCCGATAACAAAGCACACTGTACCGATGATGTGATGGTTGATGACAAATGTGGGAGAAGCACGTCTCACGTCTCACGTCTCAATGGGGAATTGGTAATAATTTGTAAGTGATGTGAAACAATTTCAAAACTCTTTTCTTAACTCAAACCACAACAGCAACTGCAGAGCCACATTTTTTAACTTAATTACACCTTTAATGATTAATATTGGCTTACTTTTTGTTTGTAACACCAAATTGCTTGCAAAAGAACCAATATTTATGAAACCCTGTGACGTGACGTGTTACGGGATTACAAATAATAAGCTTTAATATTGTTACTCTTGAGTAATTTAATTTGTGGCTTAATTAGCTATATTTCCACTTTCATGAAATAATGAGCTGATCAATTACTGTTCCCCATTCTTTAGTCTTATTCTAAAAGAAAGATGGTAATAATATCTGGTCCATCGCCTGTAATACAGTAAACGTTATTAAATTTTATACAATATAATATATCATAAAATGAAACTTATACTATGCTATAATCCGTATTTTATAAACGTCTATTATATCAGTGATGTCCCTGCCCTTTAGTTGGGTTCAGGGGTACTCTTTAATAATTTTTGGAAACCATCCAACACCCTATCTTAGTTCTTCATTTAACTTTTACAATTTCTCTCTCTATTTTTCTCTTGTTTTATTATTATTTATTATTTTATTTTATTTTCTAATTCATGTATACTAACTTGTACGATATTTAACATCATCCTATTTTATTTTATACTTAACATAAGCTCATAAGCTTATAAAAGAAAAAAACAATTCATAAAAACATTGATAACATTCTAATCAATAAAGGTAAAAGAATAAATGAATTATAACATTAATATATAATTAATAAAAATCAATTAATTCATCATTAATGAATGTTCAGTACTGAAGAACCCCTAATGATTACCCTACCATGAGTAGGGCTTAACCCTGAAGATGCGCCACCTACCAAATAAGCTATTTAAAATATATATTGAGAAGAAAATCTTAATCACTAGATTGCTTTTAATTAGATCATCAACAAACATAGCCAATTATCTAGAACTAGGAAATTCTTCTAGCTCTAAAGGATTGGTTATGTTTGAAGATAAAATTTGGGTTACTTTTTCATGTGAAAAAATAGTTCAAATTTTCTTGTTCGGACTTTTGAAATTATTCAAAGGGTTTTAGAATGTTTATTATTTGTATGATGATTTCGCTTTTAACAATCAATCAACTAGATGCTGTTTCCGACTACATTGCTGGGGAATTATACGAACCGCTACTCTGATATAATAATAAACATTCTAAACCTTTTTTTAATTAAATTTTTAGATCATTCAGCGAACACAGCTAATCATTTAGAACTAGAAAACTCTTCTAATTCTAAAGGATTGACTATGCTTGAGGACGGATTTTGGGTTATTTATTTTTAGAAAAATGGTTCTAATTTTCTGTTAATACTATTGAATTAATAATGTGGGTTTGGGATGTTTTGTTATTTGTATGATGATTTCGCTTTTAACAATCAATCAACTAGATGCTGTTTCCGACTACATTGCTGGGGAATTATATGAACCGCTACTCTGATATAATAACAAACATTCTAAACCTTTTTATTTTTATTTGAAGTTTAAACAAAAATCCAAATTTAAAGGTTCCAAAATTTTTGATTCAGTTGAATTAATTTAAAACTTACTCGTAAGAATTATATAATAATAAAATCTTTTGGAAATTAAATTATTCGTTATATTAAAATGTTTTCACAAAAGTAAACCGCTTATCGTAATCTGCCTCCGGTGTTCGTTAAAAAATTCTAAAGGCTTGTCTGGGGTATACTATATACTCTGACGCCTATGATTGCTCGACTGTTCTAAAATGTATTTCTATCTATAAAAGCATAATAATTTGTATATATATATTGACACGACGAGCATATCGAGGAGTTAGTATTGAGTGAAGAGCGACAAAATGCTCGTTCGTGTAATACACTCACGCACTTGCTAATAACCAACTCTTTTGCGGGAGTCTATCAAACTTAGTTTCCTTGAATTTCAGTTGAACCGGATAAAGTATCAATTCCACTACCGAGATGACCACCCTTCGAATTAGTATAAGACATGAAGGTATTCCAGAATAAACTAACAGTGTTTACGGTAATAACACGGAATTCTAATGGTACGAATCTGAAATTAAAGAATTGAACGGCTGGCCATAAACAATAATTTGATACCATTGTAGGGAAATAATTCGCACTTAAGTTATGCTTAATTTGATCCCAACTCTTACCCTCCATGGTACCAATGATAGTGAAATAAGCGGCGATACCGAATGGCGCAAATACTAATTGATCTACCAACACCTTTAAGCCGGTATTACCTAGTTTTGAGAATGATTTTACATGAACCTTGTTGATAAGAACGTACCATTTAGTTATAAAGGGGGCGAAAAGAATACCACCATAAACCATTGCTCTACAGGTACGAGCTAAATCTAATCCGCTTTCAGATACACCACCATGATTATGTTCGGGGAGAAAAGTCTGGGACAATATATCACCAGCACCGAATAGAGTACCCGTACAGATCATATTAGTTCTTAAGGGGAATTTTGTCAATTGACCAGAGTACCATCTTAAAAATGCCGACATAATGAAAAAAGTTGAGTATATATAATTTGAATGAAATGGTCCTTATCACGAATGAATGAAGTGGGTAAAAGATTGATCAAATTCAAAATGAAAAGTGTAATATCATCCCAGCTGTGAGATTTTTTTCGTTTTCTGTGTCTCAGGGAGGAGTCGGAAAGGGAGGTTTCCGATACCGATAATGACATAAGCAGGTGGGTGATGATAAGAAAATTGAAAGTAACCTGTTAAAGCCATGTAGCAGATATTTTTGTTTTGTGGGTGGAGTGAAGAGAATATAAACAAGGTACCTCAGTTTAAATTAATGTTAGATGGGAAATTAGATTAGTAAATTGTATTCCCACGGTTTATGAAAAGATTGACAAAATGATTATCTCCGGTAAGTATTTTATGAATCGTATTAACGGCCTGAACGGCGTAAGGTCGCAGGATGTTCTGTAGATTAAGGGTTTGAGCTTTGATATTAAAAAAAGAAAAGAAAAAAAATTACCACAGGACATCCGAACAACCCCCAAGGCGGTCCTGATTTATAAGGGAAGTACTAGAAGTACTATATAACACCACTCATATTTAATGAAAGCCCGTATTATACCAGGGGCTTGTTTAAGGTGTCTCCCAACGGGCTCCGTGTTGCACTTTAGGGTGATTTAACGCCATTCGGGTCTCACTTGATGCGGATAAGGTGGCAGCAATCAGCGATGAGCTCAGTAAGTTATTATCCATTAAGAATTTCCATGCAATCTTAGGATTGCTCATCCAGGTTCAGATAAACTTAGCTAGCTTTATTAGTGGTAAGGGACGAATTTACGGTTTGGATCATAATGGATTTTCCTGTAGCTAAAATAATTCATTCTCTACGAATATGTTATTTGATAACATGATGATATTAAAATCACAAGCTTAATTAAGTTAGCGAAAACATGCTACGTAATTAAGTTTATGTGTATGTGTATAGTTTAATGCAGCAGAGAGAATGTATCAAGCAAGCCCACCTCACTCAAATCATCATTCAATGAGCAAAGCGAAACGTGGGCAGACGTGACGTCATTGCCAGTAAATGGGGGATTGCTTAATTAGGCATCATCGGATGCGCCGCGTTCCGATCGGGCGGCCTGCCGTATCAGGCAGTGCAGCATCCACTCACTTGGTGCTATTGTCCAATGGCCTAAACCGGCCATTGCGACTTCACAACGGGACTGAGTTGTGAAACATTCAAAGCAAAGCCAAGACCACCAATAGGTACAGCTCATTATCCATTACTGTGTGAGAGTGTGGACGCCCTTCCCATCTGAGCCCAGCCACGTTGCCACTAACTGGCACTTGAGATGCTGGAGAGCTCCCATCTGTACCGTTTAGCCTCGCAGGCTCAGGATTCCGAATCACCATGACACAACTCTGATCCATTCATTAACCTTGATTTCGGCGCACCGAATAGATGCCCCGTCAAGACTCTTAATAAATATCGCTCCATTGAATGCTAATCAACATCTTTTCTACTCCCCCATTAGGCGACTCCACGACTCCAAGAGTCGATCTTAATCCAACCGGTGTTGACCCGCCCAGCCTCACCAAACGGCGCATGCCTTATTTGAGTTGCTACCAAGTGAGGTGCAGGGCCCCCTTCGTTCGTTGCTAATCGCAAGCCCCGGAGTACAAAAACCCTCCTTGCTGCCACTTCCACCCCCCTAAATTTTCCCTCTGAACTCCTCTTGATACGCAAAATTATTTTTTATTTATTAGTGGATTCCCCTCCCTTTATTTGATTCAGTTTTTAATCTCCTCTCCCCTTGCAATTGATCTTTTGCTTTAAACCACTTTTTTATTTATATATCCGACCCGTCCTTTTCGCATTTTTGTTGGTAAATAACCTGTTATTCCAATTACTTCCCCCCTCACACACACAAACACACACACACGACAATAACAATGCACAGAACGTACTCGCTTCGTCAAAGTAGAGCTCCTACTGCTGCTCAAATTCAAAGCCCCCCCCCTCCTACCTCTTCGACCAAGTCAGGCCGTTTCTTTGGTAAGGGTTCAATTGCTCACACTTTCCGTCGTTCAACTGCCGGTTCATTCGGTCCTGATCTTTCCAAGAAATTGGCTGCTTTGGTCAAGATGGAAAAGAATGTTATGAGATCAATTGAACTCGTCGCTCGTGAACGTAGAGAAGTCGCTAGGCAACTCTCCCTTTGGGGTGAAGAAGGTGACGAAGATGTCAGTGACGTCACTGATAAACTTGGTGTTCTTATTTATGAAATTGGTGAACTTGAAGATCAATTCATTGATAAATACGATCAATACCGTGTTACCTTAAAGTCAATTCGTAATATTGAAGCCTCAGTTCAACCCTCCCGTGATCGTAAGCAAAAGATTACTGATCAAATTGCTCATCTCAAGTACAAGGAACCTGATTCTCCCAAGATTATTGTCCTTGAACAAGAATTAGTTCGTGCTGAAGCTGAATCTCTCGTTGCTGAAGCTCAATTGTCTAATATTACAAGAGAAAAGCTTAAGGCTTCATTCAATTATCAGTTTGATTCCTTGCGAGAACACTCTGAAAAGCTTGCTTTAATTGCCGGTTACGGTAAGGCTCTATTGGAACTCCTCGATGATTCTCCCGTTACACCTGGTGAAACTCGTCCCGCTTACGATGGTTATGATGCTTCTAGACAAGTTATCATTGATGCTGAAAACGCTCTTGCCGCTTGGACTTTAGATCAAGCCTCCGTTAAACCTACTCTTTCTATTCGTCGTATTGAAGACGGTGAAGATGAAGATGAAGAAGTTTACGGTGATGAAGGTGGTGAATGGGATGAAACTAATGGTGAAATTAAGGATGATGAAGAACACATTCATGATGGAATTAAGGCTTAACCTACCAATCTTTGTTTTGTAATATTCGTTTCGTTTCGTTTTACCGTTCCCGTCTCCAGTTTTTATGGTTCCTTTTTTAATTCCTTAATTATATTTTTTCAAGAAATGCCTTAGGCGTATTCTTATGTAACTTTTATTGATTATTCAATCTGTTTATCTAATTTACTTAATATATTTATTCAGCGAAAAAGAACAACGAGCGAACGAACTAGAGCGTACCGAGAGTAAGTGAGTGAGTATACAATACAATCAATAATATACAATATAATAAATTATCAGTAACTAGTAGTAATTAGATTTCATTTATACTGTTTTGACTCAAGCTTGGCTCGAATGTGCTTCCCTGGACGGGTTTACGGCTGGTGGGTCAGGTTCTCACATGCCTATCGCGTGCATGTCGGATAAGCTTAAGTGTGGTTTCTAATACTCCCGCTTCCAAATCATAAGGTCTAAATTGAATTATAGATATAAAATGACAGCCGACCAGCAATATGTACCAGTGATTAGATCACTTCTTGACACTGATCTTTATAAGCTTACTATGCAAGCTGCCATTTTCGATCATTTCAAGGATTCTAGTGAGTAATATTATCTTTCCAAATGCGTTAGACATATAAATAACTAACTTTTTCAAGATGTTACTTACGCCTTCAAGAATCGATCACCTGAAAAGAAACTGAACTCGAAGGCTATAGAATGGCTTGAATTTCAAGTTGAATCTCTTGGCCAATTGAGATATACTGATGACGAAATACGTTTTCTTAAAACTAGCATTCCGTTTTTCCGCCAAGAATTCATCGAATACTTAAAGACATTCCGACTTAACCCGAAAGAACAGGTAATTATTAACTATAATGAAACAACTGAAGACCTTGATATTCAAGTAAAAGGTCTTTGGATTGAAACAATTCTTTATGAGATTCCTCTTCTAGCGCTAGTCTCTGAAGCTTATTTCAAATTCGTCGATACCGAGTGGAGTTACGATGGACAGTCAGAGTTAGCTATCAATAAATGCCAACAACTAATTTCATCAGGTTGTCTATTCTCTGAATTCGGTACTCGTAGACGAAGATCATACCATACGCAAGATTTAGTGATTAAGGGGATTATTGAAGGTGCAAAAAGATCATCAAATCCTTCCTTGTTTGCTGGTACATCTAATGTTCACTTTGCTCACGTTTATGGCTTGAAGCCAAGTGGTACAGTTGCCCATGAATGGATGATGGGTGTCGCAGCTTATAATGATAATTATTTGAACGCTAATAAGCTATCAATGGAACTTTGGCTGAAAACGGTGGGAAATGAAAATGCTGGTGTTGCATTAACTGATACTTTTGGTACAGATGCTTTCCTTAAGGATTTCATTCCACCATTTTCTGGTGTTTACGCTGGTGTAAGACAAGATTCAGGTGATCCAGTTAATTACACTGAAACTATCGGTAATCATTTTAAATCACTCAATTATCCCTCGGGATCAAAACTCATTATTTACAGTGACAGCTTAGATATTGAGAAATGTATTCAGTACAAGGCTACCGCTGAACTTAATGGCCTCAAGGCCGCATTTGGGGTTGGTACTTTTTTCACGAACGATTTTCATACATTATCAGACCTATCGTTAAAATCAACACCCATGAATATTGTTATTAAACTAAGCTCGGTTAATGATAAGCCGGCAATTAAGATTAGCGATAATTTAGGTAAAAATATGGGTGATCCTGATACAGTTCGTAGAGTTAAACATGAATTAGGTTATACAGAAAGATCTTGGGGTCAGGGAGATGAATCTCATAGATGGGATAAGTAATAATTTTTATAGGCTTAGAAATTAGAAAAAAAAATATTGTATTTAGAACTTATACTTTAATACTCAGTATACTTCATCTAAAGTTGCTGAACTATGCAATGAGAAAGGGTTAGGGTATATATAGTTTTTCGATTATCGGTGATTGGTGAATTTGAAGTGAAAAGACAGATCAAAAACGATTACACTTCGTGGATCTTTACTCTTCACTTTTCGTTTCGCTCATTGTTCATCGTATGGATTTAAATGCATCTAATCTATTTCAAGCACTTGAGGCTGCAAGTTCTCAAGATGCCTCTGGTCCACGTAAACCAGCTGAAGCTCAGTTAAAACAATGGGAAATTTTACCAGGATTTTATTCAATGATTCAAGATGTTTATCTTGACTACAATGTTTCATTATCGATCAGATGGATTGCTATTATCTACTTTAAAAATGGTGTTGATAAATATTGGAGAAAGACCGCAAAGGATGGTATACAATCAGAGGAAAAGGCGCAGATTAGATCGAGGGCCTTTAATGCCGTTAGTGAAGCTAATAAGCCATTAATGGCCCAAAATGCATATGCACTTTCAAAGATTACTAGAATCGATTATCCTAATGAATGGCCAGAACTTTTCAATGAACTGACTAGTATTATTAGAGCAAGCCTCGAGGCTAATAATAATATTAAGCTTCATAATACTCTGCAAATTTTAAATCAAGTGGTAAAATCCTTATCCGCTGTAAGGTTCGGAAGATCAAGAGCTGCATTAATGGAGGTTACCCCAACTTTATTAGGATTCATTAGCGAAATTTATTACAGTTTTACTCAAAAATGGATGCAACAAGTCAACATCGCCTTTATGGAAATTGGTTACTTGTGCCTAAAGATCGCTGGTAGATTATTATCAGAAGGTTATGAGTTTGCTAATAGAGCACCTGAAGCTAGACAAATGTTTGCTGGTACTATTGAACATCTTCAGGGGTTTATCACTCATTACGATCAATTCTCCTCAGAGCTACTTGAGAAACACATCAAGGGACTTGGCAAATTATACCATGGTCTCATTTCTAAACAACCCACAGCTTTTTTATCTATGCCTGGTGCTTATGATGTTATGAGAACCTATCTTACAATTATCGAGAAAAAGGCACCCGATTTTCATAAAGAAGATCACGATAGCGATGATTCAATTGAGTTTTGGGAAAAGGTGGTTGTTCAGGGCCTTATTTTAATTAAAAAGGCTATTGGTATCGTTTATAGAAATGGTGCTACCACGATTAGATATCGTACCAATGATGATAAAGAAGAGACGAGAACAGCAATTAACATGCTGAAAAATGATTTATTCAATAATGAAACTATATCGCATTTTACCATGATTTTACTTACTTGGTACCTTCGATTACGCCCCAGTGATTTAGAGGCCTGGAATGATGATCCTGAGTCATGGGTGAATGAAGATTTACAAAATGCATGGGAATACCAACTTCGCCCTTGTGCTGAGAAAGTTTTCGGTGATATCTTGGCTAATTTCTTGGATACTGTCGTTCAACTCGTTCTTGGATTCATTGAGCAGGCTGTTAACGACGATAATATACTCTTAAAGGATGCTGCTTTTTGTGCATTCAGTTTAGGTAGTAATTCTTTAACTGAAGTCGCCGATTTTAACGTCATGTTTGAAAATCTGTTTAACACCCAGGGATATATCAATACTTCATCTGACTATAAGATTATTCGTAGACGCTTGAGTTTAATTATTCAGGAATGGGTCGGGGTTAAATGTTCGCCAGAAAACAGAGTTAAAATTTATCAACTTTTAACAAACTTTCTGAATTTCGAAGATCCATTAAATGACGTTGTCGTTCAATTAACGGCAGTACAAGCACTTAGATTCACTATTGATGATTGGGATTTCGAAATTGATGGATTTTTACCCTTTCTTAATGGATTCGTTGATCGTATCTTTAGTTTACTGGATCAAGCCAAACAAATAGAATCAAAACTTCATCTCTTGCAGGTCATCTCGGTTATTACAGACAGAGCGGGAATGAAGATCGTACCCTATTCCGATGCTATTTTGAAGATCTTACCTTCGCTTTGGGAACAAGCACGTACTGAGCATATCATCAAGGGGGTTATACTTCAGACTTTAACTAATCTAGTCAATGCTACAGGTTCGGGATCAAGTTCTTGTCATTTTATTGTCATGCCAGCACTTAAGGGGTGCTTAGATAGATCAATCGACAGTTACGATCTCTTATTTGAGGATGCCCTGATGTTATGGGACAGTACAGTTAAGAACTCATCGACGTTAACTGATGAATTAATGAATCTTTTCCCTCAATTACTCGAATGTCTTGATCGTTCTACTGAAAGTCTTTACTTTTTATTAACAATCCTTGAATCTTACGTTTATTTATCACCTGAATTAATCATCACTAAATTTGCTTTACCGTTATTCAGCATTTTCGCTAGATACATTCCTCAACTGAGTCTTGATACTATTTCACCCGTCACTAAGATTCTTAGTGTGTTTACAATTAGGGTGCCCTTGGAAACATATGGTGAAATTTTGGTCCAATCTAATTTATTACAAGTTTTAGTAGATTCTATCCTTGATCCAGAAAATTCACCTATAGCGGTAGTTCAATATTTAGGAGTATTTGCTAGAATGTCAGTTAATCGCCCTGATATTGTTATTCAACTATTTAAACATATCGCACAAATTAAAAACGATCCTGACTTACTCGGGAAAATCTTTGAATTATGGTTTGAGAAAATTGATAATATGGGTCACCCCAAGGATAGAAAATTGAATTGTCTAGGTCTTACAGCATTCTTGAGAACTAATGAACCTATTTTCATGGGTAAATTAAATGGATTATTTGGTGTTTGGACACAGTTACTCGACGAAATAAACGAAGCTCAGGGTGATTCTGATCTTTATTACACACAAGATGACTTTATCGATCCTGATTCTCCGGCTGATGAACATACTAAAAGACATTTGGCGCTAATCAAGTCGCATGATATTGTTCACGTCTTGTCTTTGAAGGATTATATTAAAGATTCTCTCAATGTTGCTAAAGATGCTAATGGTGGCGAACAAGGACTTCAAGAAAGATGGTTATCACAAACTGATCCTAACGTTCTAGAGATGGTGGCGGCCATGGTATCGAAGTAGTAATAATACTTTAAAATAAGTTAAATTTGGATTATGATCAATTCTTATCATTATGTATACACTTAGACAGTAGAAAAATATATCCAAAGTTACCATTGCTACGCTACGGCTTTTTCTGTAAATAAATATCAACACCTTCTCCTAAAGTTCTAAATCCCTTATAAATAACTTTCAAAGACTTCTTATCATCATCTATACTTTCATCACCAGAAGGGCTAATTTCCCCTCCATCGTCGTCTTCAATTCGTATGGCCGGTTGTATCACGTGAACATCTTTCATCAATATCTGTTCATTGGAGAAAGCACCTCCATGCTCTTTAATGCCTTTTCCTATTAGTGAAGCGTATACGCCATTAATCGTAGTTAATGTGTACATTTGTATCGTCGAAGAGTGAATTATTAATTTTACTTTCCAACCGTCTTTTTCAACTGTACTTAAGACGCCATCAGCAGATCCATTCACTGTTTCATTCACATCATTGATTTCTGAGGTTGTAGGTCCAGATTCTTCGGTAACTGAAATGGAAGATAGTGAACCATTTTTACTCTTCAATTTAGACCTTTTAGATTCATTGAATTCCTGCAAATTTTCTTGATTTCCTAAAATATCAATTATTCTTCTTTTTACGATTGATATTAGCGCCTTTATCTCACGCTCAGGTAAAAATCGATGTAGGGAGATCGGCTCAAATTCAATCTTATACAATTCACCAGCTTCACTTGTTTGATATACTGCATTGGCTTCATCTTCTACTGAAGATGCTGGATTAGATTGACGAGCATGCTCCTTTAATAATTGTAATTGCACACCACGATCTAAAAAAATTCTTAATGAAATGATTCTTGATGAACCAACCTTTAAATATCGTCGTCTACAGAATGAAAAGTAAACATTAGTAAATATGACGAAGGTTTAATGAAAATTTAATAATACTCACATTGGTGCCATTTTGTATTTTTATTTGATAATTAGCTCAAGTTAAAGTGGCGCTTTGTGATAGATCCTTTGTGATAGATCACGTGTAGAATCCGATAAACCACTCAAAAATTATGGATTTTTTTAAATTTTGTGATTACAATGAAAAAGAATTTTAAAATAAAGGAGAATAATTTACAATAAAGATATGCTACGTGTACATATAAATTTTTTCACAAAATCTATATTTATGAAAATAAAATGGCCTTAAATTTTTCCCATGAAACCATATCAAAAGAAAAATTGATTCGAAGGTGTGTGGAAAGTCACCTATTCCATTCAATTTTTGGAAAGAGGCTTATTAATAGTACCGAGAACCTTTTCAAACATTGCTTCAAGATTAACAATGTTGTATTCAGAGCCGTCAAACACTTTTTCTAATGTATGTACGGTGAGAACTTGCTCAGCTTGATCTTCTTCAGCAACGATTGAAGACGCAGTTTGTTGTGAAACAATATTTTGTTTACTAGTCGAATACAACACACTAATATCCTTTGTGAAACCATCTGAAGCAGAAGATGTAGATTGTGAAAGTGCTTTGGATGGATGACGACCATTGAAGGCTAATGTGTTAATTCTGCTATCAACATCGATAAACATATAGTTTGAAGTACCCTGTATATTGCGAAGGGCAGATACAGCATTATTGTGATATTGAATGTGCAGGGGCAAGGGCGTTTCAGGGGTGAAAATAAAAATCTTGGAAGCAGGCTTAAATTCAGTGGTAAAGTAATTGATGGCAATAGCAAAACGATGATTAACTCTATCAATAGCTAAAAGTCTATGACCACCTTGAGGAGACCACACTTGAATAGACCAGTTTAATCTATCATTAAGAAGATCCCAAACGGCAACACGAGTCTTAGAAAGAGCAATAATATAAGTACCAACAATATGAAGCGAGCGACATCTAGAACCCATAATATTAGGAATGGTCCTAGTGACTTCGAAAGATTGAGCATCGATTAAGTAAATACTAGTTCCAAAACCGAGTACAATAACACTAGCATCATCAGACCAACCGAGGGTAACGGCAGATGATGTTAAGGGACCAGCAGGAATAAGCTTTCTAACAGTCCAAGAAATTTGACGAGACTTAGTATTAGAAGCATTATCGGCATTGCTAGCTTGTTTGGCAGAAACCTTATCAACAATTTCCTTAGGCTGACGAGGTCTCCATAATTTAACACCACCATCCTGAGAAGCAGTAAGGAAAGCAAGACCACCATAGTAAAATTCAGGAGCGGGGATAAGAGAATGAATACTCTTATTTAAACCATGAGGAGAAGTGACACGGGTAGCAAGTTCCCATCTATTAGTCTTTTCAGAAAACTTCCAGAACTTAAGATTAATTTCCTTATCCTTACCAGATAATAAATTATCAATAGGAGGAGTGATCTTTTCGTCAACGGTAGCCATCCATTCACCGTCTATTGTGAAACCAACCTTAGTGATTTGAGGGTCTTGAATTTGTTCTTCAATTTTGACTTTACCGGTTTGAATAGTTTCAGCGATCGTTTGAACATATAATTGTTCATCTCTATTAATATCGTACACTTGCATCTTAGAGCCATTATTGATAGGTAAATAAGCTTCATTATTTTTAGGATGCAAGTAAAAAGGAACAGTATAATCACCAACTCTTTCAGCACCATTTTCTCTACTCTTTCTCTTACGTTTTTCCTTTTCAGGTTCACTTGGCAACTTTGAAAAGCTAGCCTTAACACCTGAAATTTGAAGTCTACTGTTAAGATCAATAGCACTTAATACAACAATTTCGTCATCACCTAATCTAAGAGCGTAAAGTTCACTCGATTTATCAACAACAATATTCATAATAGCATCACCTAAACGAGGTAAGAATTGCATATTATCAGTTTCTAATTGCCAAAAGACAAGTACACGTTCCTTACCACCTGATAAGAGATAGTCACCATCAAGGGAGAATGAAAGGGAAAGGACAGAATCAACGTGCCATTTCAGAGCTCTGATTGAGGGTGTAGGTTCTGTGAAAACATGGTAATAAAGATCAATTACACCAGTAACTGAACCGATAGCAAGAACACCAGCGTCAGAAATAGTCATAGAAGAAACAGCTCTGGTACGATTAACGATAACAGTCTTATTAACAGTAAAATCCGGATTGAGTTGAATAACTTGGATTTGTTCTGTATTCTTGTGAGATGCGTAAAAGGCGAAAAATAATTTACTATTTGAGAAAGTATTCAAGATGGCGTTCTTAACTGAAACAACCGTGTTGATACTCCATTCCTTTCTTTCACCATTACTTGAATCTGTTAATTCAAGAAGTTGTCTAGAAACAGTAGGCTTTTTAGAAGCATCCTTCTTACCACTGGCCTTGGAGGATAAAACCAAAAACTTGTTTTCCTTTTCTTGAATATTGACTATTTTGAAAATTGGTACACCAAAGTCGAAGGTATTGGTGACAGACTTGTCTTGTAAATTGACTACTTGGCATGAGCCAGACATAGTAGCTATCCAGACCTTGTCTTCTTCATCAAGATACATATCCGAAGCTCCCGAGGTCTCGACGGGAATGTTTTTGACGCATTGCTTGGTAGCGAAAAGATAAACTCGAAGTTCGAGGGGGAAAAGAACGATAAAGTGCCTATATTGAAATTACGTTAGTTAGAAATATGAATAATCCGTATATATGTAATATGTTCAATACTCACTTCTTGTCATTAGTAAAGATAGGGTCTAAACTAGGTAATTTACCACCTACGGCTGAGCTGATCTTCCAGGTAGCAGTAGTGCTATTGGCGTTAAAATTTTTCGTTCGTCTGCCAGAGCTGATTACTGAAGAAGGAACTGAATCAGTCATTATAACGTCCTGACTTTCAAGCATTTTGGTTTATTTTGACCTTTTTACTGGTACGTCCGATTTCTAGTCTATTGGGGAGCTATTTGTTATTCGAATATTTTTTCATTTTTTTTTCAGACACACCAGACCGGGTAACTTCTCCATTGGGAGTTCGGTTATCAGGGAGATATGGCTCATGCGCTGATGAAGTTTAATTGTGAATGGAGTTTGTTGGCCTATATATTGAATTAGAGGTGAGAAGGTCCATGATAGATTAGACTGGAGAAAGATGGCAGTACTTCGAGTTACCTTTTATGACATCTAAGAGCTTTCAATAACTTGGTTAATTCAAATCTTGTTTCGCTCAATTTGAATCATCCTGCCTTGCGGTGAATAACTAAATTAAATATATCCTTATATAATACAACCGAATAGAAATGCACAGGAATACACATTTAGCCTAATATGAGCTCATAAATAATGACCACTGTATTGGCAATCATAAGAGGAACTGCAAAGAGTTAGTAGCGAAACAAAACATAACAATAAATAACAACAACCGCTCGAACAACGAGATAAGAGAATTGTACATACTTCTTAATAGGGTCCTGATAGCGGATATAAGATTGATGAGTTTGCCCTTAATCGATTGCTCATTTGGTGCTGCAAGACCGAACCCTTGATTCTCGTATGAGCCACCCCAGCCAACTAAAAGATAACAGAGTTAGAACCGAACTGTGACAAAGAAAGAGAAAGACCCTTTTGTGAACGCACTCCTATTTAAAAATCTGTCTTCACTTAAGATTGCTAGTGAATTAATTAGCAATAGCGTAACTATAATATTGTAAAACCCATGTTAGCATTCATATTAGCTTAAAAACGATTCCTCATTTCTCGGGAATCTAACAAAAATAATATAGACAGGGCCACGGAAAACCGATAATGACACTCACCATAAACCAATCGCCCCAAACCGAACATTGTGATTTAGCGGCCAAAACAAACTGGCTTGATTGTAATATACTAGTGTTAGTTGATGTGGAGATATGAAATCACCCTAGTATGTGGTGGTCCCACGCAGGCCGCCGACCAACGAATGACCAACGGCGTTGGGAATATAGGACCGTGGGCCTTAAGACAAACAGGACCTACATTAATTAAAACCTAAAGCCGTGAAGTGGCAAAAGAACACCAAATAATAATATGTTGAGGTTAGAGTTTCAGACCCGCCAGATAAGGGTCCGTCAGATAATTGGACCCAAGAATAAGGGTCTTTTATTGCTACATGCTAGGGAGTTTTCTTCGTCTCTACCAAGTAGAGTTCTTTCCGAAAGCCAGGTAAAGGCTAAGAATATAAAATTCAATGCGAAATTACGAAACCATGACCCTGGACCCACTAGGGCCCTAGCGGAAGGTATACAACGATCCAAGTTATTTGCGTCGATTCCGTCAGCATTTGAGATAACTACGAGAAGTAAAAGTACGAACCGAAATGGTGGCCATGGCGATTCGAACTCAAGGGGAACTGATGACGGCAGAACTAGGACTGTCATCCTTGGATCAGCGGTTGTTGCCTTAACTATTCCTGAAGAGTCTGACCAGGATGATGAAAAGATTATGATACTTACCAGGAAAATGATTGAGATTCGGAGTATTCTACAAAAAATAGATCAATCAGATACTTTACAATTACCGTCTATAGTAGTTGTTGGCTCTCAGAGTTCAGGAAAGTCGTCTGTTTTGGAAGCAATCGTTGGACACGAGTTTTTACCAAAGGGGTCCAATATGGTCACCAGGAGACCCATAGAGTTGACTTTATACAACACACCAGATATTGCTGCCGAGTACGGTGAGTTCCCAGCTTTAGGTTTTGGAAAAATTACTGATTTCAGTCAAATTCAGAAAATTCTTACTGATCTTAACTTGGCAGTATCCGATGAAGAATGTGTTTCCGATGAGCCTATTCAATTGCATATCTTTTCACCTAACGTTCCGGATTTGACCCTTATAGATTTACCCGGGTATGTACAGGTAGCGTCCCTTGACCAACCTGATAGTATCAAACAAAAGATTTATAACTTATGTGAAAAGTATATACAAGCACCTAACGTTATCCTGGCTATTTCAGCTGCTGATGTTGATTTAGCTAATTCATCTGCTTTAAAGGCCAGTAGAAGGGTCGATCCACGTGGTGAAAGAACAATTGGCGTGGTTACTAAAATTGATCTTGTGGATCCAGTCCGCGGTGCTGAAATTTTACTTAACCGAAATTATCCATTACAGATGGGATACGTTGGTGTGATAACAAAGACACCTCCAGGTGGTGGCTTTTTCAAGAGAAATTCTGACGTTGGTTCACTTGTAGCTCAACATGAAAAAGAGTACTTTTCGAATCACGAAGAATTTGATGTTTGTACTATTGGCACGCTTGCTCTGAAAAAGAAGCTAATGCATATATTAGAGAAGACTATGGCCAGCAGCTTACAGCCGACGGCAAATGCCATACACCAGGAACTTGACGAATCAGTTTACCAGTTCAAAGTTGAATATAACGATCGTAAACTAACTGCTGAAACTTACTTGGCTTCTTCACTGGACACTTTCAAAGCGAATTTCAAGGATTTCACTAAAATGTTTGGTAGGGACGACGTAAGGGAATTATTAAGATTTGAACTTGATCAAAAGATCTTAGACCTTGTTGCTCAAAGATATTGGAATAAACCCATTTTGAGTTTGGAAACTGTCGACGAAGCAAGCAATTTGTTGGATAGACCCGTTGCAGAGTTATCAACAGCTACTAATGATGATGTTTATTGGGAAAGAAAACTTGATCTTACCACCTCAACACTTACGAAGTTGGGAATTGGTCGAATGTCAACCAATTTAGTTATTGATTCTTTAATGCTGAATATGGATAAACTAATCGCAACTACAAATTTTACCGCACACCCATTTGCACATACGGCAATCCGCGAAGCTGCTAGTAGTATTCTGAATAATCGTTTCTATTCCACTGCCGATCAAGTTGAAAACTGTATCAAACCCTACAAATACGAAATAGACGTTGAAGATCGTGAATGGGAAATATCCAGAGAGCATTCTTATAAGCTTCTAAAGGAAGAATTAAGACAATGCGATGATGCATTTGCTATTATGAAGAAGTCTATTGGAGGGAAGAAGTTAAATAAGGTAATAGCGTTTGTCGAAAATTCTAGGAATGGTGCGGTAATGAATTTATCAGAGGGCACTGAAGCCTATGGATTCAGTCAAGCATTAATAGCAAGAGGTAGAGAAGCATTATTTTTGCGTCAACGAAGTGATATCATTAAATTGAGAATGACAGCCATTAAATCACGCCAGTGCAAGGATAAGGAAAATAAGTATTATTGTCCTGAAGTTTTCCTTAATGTGGTGGCAGACAAACTTACCCAAACTGCTGTTCTTTTCTTGAATATCGAATTGCTTAATGACTTTTACCATAATTTCCCGCGTGAATTAGATAAGCGTTTCGGTCAGAGTCTTTCGAAAGAACGTGTCGAGGCGTTCGCAAAAGAGGATCCCAAGATTAAGAAACATATTGAACTCCAACAACGTAAAGAATTGCTACAGTTAGCATTGGAAAAAGTTGAAAGTGTAATTGAGCTACAAAAAATAAGAGATAGAGAAGAACGGGAGGCACAAACTTCGCGTAATAGATGGAGATAGTAGTTTTTGAAAAAACTCATACAAACATCGCTCAATAAATTTATTTAATTATTTAAACTATATTAAATTCGAAGCAATTATGTTTTACAGAAACATATAGTTATAATAAGAATCATAAACTTTACCGATATAACCCACAGCTGCTTCGCTGATACCGATTCTGAATAACGATACAAAACTACTTATGAAAAACCCACCAAGAAGTAAACTTCTCACCCTTCTGCTAGTATTGCTATAGCTATTTAAATATTTCTTCCATCCACTCATAACGTGAAGGCCAGTGAAAACAATTAGTGGTATGTAGACTAACGTCGAGAGAATTGGATGTTTTGAAAACCCATGTGAAATGTATTTCATCGTCACAAATGAACTATCACCCGAAACCAGTATTGGCACGATTCTAGTCTTAAAAATGTGCGCAAGAACAAGTGGTGCCGCGATGAAGCCAGTTCTACTGATTGGTGAAATTCTCTTTGTGGATTTAGAAACAGTATCAAACTTTGCCTTATCATCAATCACCCTAAGGGCTCTAATTCCAAGACCACTCAGAATATGAACACCTAACGAACCATACACCAGCAATGGTTCCACCATAGATGATTGATATATACTATTTGTGAAAGAGAGTGTTGTATTAGCAACATCCATAGACACTAGCGGTGCTATCGCAAATGTAGCCCCATGCATTAATAAGAAAGAACTGAAAGCATATGATGAGTATTGCTGAGCATAAGGTAAGTACCTTAGAAAGAAATGCCTGACATTTGAAGTGATGGTTGGTGGCGATTCTTTGCGCAACTCTTCCTCAATTTCATCAGGGTTGGTGATTGGAATTGGATTTACCTCCTGTAGAATTTCATGAGAAATAAACTCATTTGAAGCAGTTTGATTTTTAGTCATTACTGGTGTGCATAGATTTTCCTTTGAAACTTCCTTCTCTCACGTCGTTAATATAATGATATAACTATATTGAATTAATACATATAATGTCTGATAGAGTAAAACTGCAATTATCTATTCGAGGCCGATTTTTCCAGAAAGTGTGATTGGACGCCGCCTCTCGGAATGTAACCGGCATGAAAAAAATAAATATTGAGTTTGTATAAAATAACCACAAAATTAACAAAAAAATTTGTTTATCAAGGATTAGCAGGGTAATATAACTATATAGCAAATTCATAAAAATAGTAATTAGCGATAATTTATAAAGGTAGTTATGATACAACAACGCCACTCATGTTTATTCGTTATCCGAGCCATCTAAAGATTTAGGCATTGATTCTGAGTTTATAACTGCATCAGTGGGCCTCCATACTTGAACGATATTATCTTCACTTGCACTAGCAATGACCCAAGGAAGGTTCGGATTCCAATCGAAGTCACTGATTATACTGGTATGTCCACCGTGCATAAATAATAACTCAGGTGAGTATTCACCTGAGTCATCAGTCGAATCCTCTTCAACTCGGCTTAAATCCCAGATTAAAATACGTCTATCATGACCAGCTGAGGCAAGAACTGAACCTTCATGGGGAGACCATTTCACGGCTGTAACATCCGCGCCATGCCCGACTAAAGTGTGCCAACTCGATCTTAAGTTTCTCAAATCCCAAACCTTAACTGTGTTATCAGCTGAGCCAGTTACCAATGCATATTCACTGTGTGGATTAAAATGTAAAGAGTTAACGGACATGGTGTGCTCAGAACACTTATGAACGGGTTGCTTGAGCGATCTCATATCATGTAAATGTAAGCTTAAATCATCAGATACTGAGCCAAAGATATTATTATTCATCTTACTCCATTGTACGTCATTGACAATAGCGCTATGACTGCGTATGACATTTTTGGGTTTGATTATAGATTCAGAAGCATCTTGAATATCCCACAAAGCGACTGTAGAATCTTCAGAACTTGTCAAAATTTGGCCATTGACATGTGGACTCCAAGCAAGTCCCCAACCTTCCTTTGAGTGATGTGATAAGGTGAACTTTGGTACAGCTATCTCGGCATCATCGTTGATAACACTTCTATCAAAAATAAGAGCATCGCCGGTAATTGCCATAGTCGCTATGAAGTTGGGATCGAAGGGATTATATCTTGCTTTATTAACCTCATTCTTATGTTGAATTCTTTGTTTAATCTTTGTTTGTTCAAATTTATCATTCGGTTTTTGAAGAACTGTCGCTGATTTACCATCTAAAGCGGTAGGGAGATTTACATCCATAACCTGAATGAAATCACTAGCATTTTTGGATGTATGCGTACCCAAAAGCAAAGACGATGTGGAGAATCCATTGGATTGACTATTAAGAGGTTCATTAATAAAATAAAACGAAAATAAAACGAGAAAAAACGAACCCGAAAAAGACGAAAGGGTATAATGTCATCTCTCAGTATGCTACTTACCTCGAAATATTAGGAAGCCATTCAACCGTCAACGTAGGCCATTGCAAGGCAGTCGAGAGAACGATATCATAGATTAATGGGCAGTGCTTTTTCCAAATTTTGTACTCTGTGAAACATAATGATTCGTTAGACTTGAATTAACACAGTACATATATTTATTGATGTTTATACCTACCTTCATTGATAATTTTTTGCTCGATTTCGAGGTCAGATTTCGAATTCGCAGATGCTATTGCAAATTTGGTTAGATTCTTGTGCCTGAAACTAGTAATTACCTCTGAAAACAAAATCCACGAAATAATGAAACTTACATTTATCATCTACACTAGGAGAAGAACTGCTCTTATTAAGCGTACTCATTGTGCTGTTTTAATAGAATGCTCAACAGTTCTTTGCATGGTTTATTGGGCGCGATAGTTAACGCGATTTAACAGATTCAACGGGAGGGTAAATTAGAGAGACCGCAAGTGGAAAGAACGGCATTTCCAAACACGAATATTTTGAAGTAAAGATGTCAATTGGTCTTCATTATTCTAAAATAGATACTCAGATGAATAATTAGATAAAAAATACTCTATAATTTTCTCATTTTTACGTGCATACCGCCATCTACATATATAAAGGAAATAAAAACCGATAAGCCTAAATTAGTTGAAATTATTCTTTACTATTTAAACAAAGGGGCTATACTATAATACATCTAATGAACTACGTAACGAATTTTATAGAAAAATAAATTTTTGATTGGCTTACATACCTAGGGTTGGGCGGCCAAATCTACTCATTTAACTCAAAGATTCTGACGGAAGTATCGTCACTTGAAACAGCAAATCTCTTATCTTTGCAACTCCAAGATATCTTCGAGACCCTCAAATCAGGTCTATGTACACTTGAAACCTTTTCCAGTTCAGTTAATTCAAAAGACTTAGTTAACGTATGAACAGAAACTTCACCGTTATCCAAACCAACAGCAACAAGCAGAGAGTCGCCGAACACAAGGTGATGGATATCAACGGCAGTAATAGATTCAACGAATTTAGTGGTGGATTTATTAACCCATTGACCTTCTTCCAAGGCCCACACGCGGATTGTCTTATCTCTGGATGCAGTGATGAAAACGTGACCGAAGGCCAAAGGAGTCCAGGCGCAATCCCAAATAATTCTGGAATGCCCTTTTTCTTGATTAGAGCTTAATTCAAACTGATTAGGATCTACCGAAGATCTTTCCCAAATGGCCCATTGTCTGTCACGACTGACAGTCAGTAAGTATTTATCGTCATAAGAAAATTTGACACTCGTAACAGTTAATGTGTGGAAAGCCAAAGAAGGCTTGATTTCTTGCCAAGTATTTGTTTCAAACAGCCTTACAACAGCATGAACATCATTATTAGCCCTACAAGTAGTAGCAATAAGAGACTTATCATGACTAGCAACAACCGTCGTAATCTCATAACCATGACCATATAGTTTTTCAACTTCGGGCCATAATGTATGTCTTTGAAGATGATCTTCAAGCGGAGGTTCTTTAAGCTCATTCATGATCGAAAACGCCAAAGCACCAGTATCTTGTGCTACGTTATCTTCATCATCATCAGGTCGAGCTGAGTCAGACGCGGAAACTGCCTTATTAGAAAGACCAAGAGCAGGGACAGCAGCTGAATCTGGAAGCACTAATCCTGAATCTTCCTTTATATCACATAAACGTTCCAAAAGATTAGCAACACCCTTTGGTTGCTCAAAAACACGCAAGATCTTTTCCTCCGCACCACTGACAAATTTGGATGAACTAATACTACCAACACATGTCATATCGTAACCATGAATCTGAGGTCTTGAGAACTCATGCCATGTCAAATTTCCCTTGGAGGTAGAATCCTTCCATTGGGCGAATAAACGAGTGGTTTGATCCAAACTAGTACTTAATAGATACGAGCCTTCACCATTCCACTGGACATCTGTAACTTCTCTGATATGACCGGAAATAGACACTTGAGGCACCCAGTATTCAGCATCAACTGAGGAGAGATTTTTTGTCCATAATCTCCAGGCACCAGTCTTACCAACGGTAGCTAAAGACGTACCGTCTTGACCTAACCAATGAGCGCTGATGAAGCCACCCGAAGCACCAGTGGCAGTACTAGCACCCTTGATACTAATTTCACCTAGTCTGGTAGAACATACCCAAACGCCTGAAGTCTCATCAGGACTCCACAACATAAGCGAGGTATCAGCTGATGATGACATCAGCTGGAACTTTGTGGGATTCCAAGAAATATCGAAAATCCAATCATCATGACCCATAATTAAAGCTTCAAAAGTGACAGACACTTTTTCACCACTATCAGTATTGAATTTGTATTCTTTGTTCGTAAGAAGTGGCGAAGTCAAAAAAGGGTCACTTGACTCGACGGTTTTACGGACAGGTGCATTTGTACCTTGATGAATACGCCATAATCTAATATATCTATCTTGGCTTGCGCTAGCTAAGATAACATCTTGTTCCTCATCTGTAGTAAAAGCTAAGCTTCTAACCCAGTCTTCATGACCCTTGAGTTCAGCCACTAGATTGAATGGAGTTGCAGACGTTTCAATACTACCCGAGAATATGAAGACATTGGCCGATGAACCACTTACGGCGAAAATATAACTCTTGTTATCAGAATTAGGAAGAATAAACATATCCATAGTCAAAGGATAGAATCTGGGTCCGATGTTATGATCCTGTAAGAGTAACACAGGCTCTTCAAGGGTCGCATCATAGGACCAGTATTTAATAGACCCATCAGTCGAGCCGGACATGAAGATAGAAGAATTCTCAGTCACAGCTAAACATGTAATAGATCCGCTATGTTCAGTCAAGTTCTGGATGATTCTATAGACGGGATTTCTATCATCTTCAGACTTTTTTCTCCAGATTTTGATACTGTGATCAGATGAACCAGAAATCAGCAAATCAGTGCCAGGCAAGAATCTAACAGCAGTAACAACTTTTTCATGACCTCTCAAAGTAGCGTATACACATGAAAAGTCGCCATCCTTTATAATCAGAAAGCATGATGTTAGAATCGCAGCTATCAAAAACTATGAGCTTCACAGCGAGCAAAATGATACAAATACATACTAATGGCTTCCAAAGAGCCACAGTTCGACCTGCACCGAACGCCAGAACGTTCAATTCAGAGTTATAATCTGAACCATAAGGTCGTTTATTGGCACCAAGTGCAATAAATTTGGCTTCGATACTCATTTTATGGGGTCGAAATATGCCGATGCAGATGATTTGGAGCTTCATCATTGGGAATGGATTATAAAAAATTATTTCCCGTGACGCCGCACACACTCAAGATTGTGAAGATTGTGAAATAAATATACCCATATGATGCTATAAAATCCCGTAGTTGAAGTTGAAGTAATCAGAACCTGAGCATAAGAAAAAATTGAAAAGAATGTATCTCGTGAAATACTAATTTAAAGAGAAATTGCACTAGCTGATAGGTATTGGATGGATGATGATATAAAATATCAATATGTATAGCTTTGGTAAATTAAAACTTAAACCGAAAACAAAAACGAAATATAGAATAACATAAAAACATATTCAATTAATAAGCCACACGAAAAGGAAGCTTACAAAAGAACCTGAAGCCAAACCTAAGGATAAGACAAGAATCATGAAACCACCACTAGCCTCCTGCTCCTCAGGAAGCACATAATCTGGAGCACACATAAACGCACTAGAACTCAGATGACCACTGGTAAAACCGAATAAATACTGCGAAACCATATAAAATAAGTCACTTGAAATTAGCGCACCCCGACCCTTGATATTGCAAAAGAAAAAAAGCGGCAAGAAAACGAAACGAGCAAAACTATACGCGATCATAGTATAAGAGTTTCTTATCAAAAAAAAAGAATGACCACATGAGAATCTACCTGTCAGATCACCACAATTCCATATCAGGAAAGAAAATGGGATAAAAATATCACGCTTGAATATTCTCGAAGATTCTGAGTCATTAACCGAAAGGATGTTAGCGGCAAATACAGGGAACGCAAGAGAAATACTAAAAGTTAGAAAAACAGTAGATGCGGGAATCATGAGCTTTTTCAGCAAAACGAATAGCGGTACATGCTTTTTATTCCCCACTGACTGGTCGCAAACATTTTTTGGATATTTGCTTCTTCTCAAAAAAATATCAAAAAGCACCAAACTTATTGAGCATACCGAAGATGCCGTGAAAAAATAGAACATAGAACTTAGAGATGAATCCTTGTCCGTTGATGACATCTTTTCCTCACCAGCCGGATTCACCAGTAATATGGAAATAATCAAAGTAATAGATGGAAGAATACCAGCTATACCTTGACCAACCATAATCACATAAGTATACAGTTCCCCAATACTGTTAACAATGGCAAATGATCCATTCTGCAATAGGCTTGTTCCCACTGAAGAGAATACTATTGTGACTAGAAGAAACATGAAGTATGCGGTAG
Source organism: Nadsonia commutata (assembly GCA_030563525.1). NCBI lineage: Eukaryota > Fungi > Ascomycota > Dipodascomycetes > Dipodascales > Nadsonia > Nadsonia commutata. Next base: position 219,652 of record JAKUCD010000010.1, read on the forward strand.
TATTGGTAGTGGTAAACATAAAGCATGAGAGCGATAAGAGAAAGAATACGAAAATGTTGATATATTGGCCAGTCTTTGTGCGCCTCGGATAATTGGCTCCCTTTTGTCTGTATGAGAGCATATAATTAAATAATGTAGAGGTAACTGTACTTGAGGCCATTAAGAAACTTGATATATTCTCGCGCATCATGATATTGCTTTCAAGCCTCATCTGGAAATATGCTACCGCTGAGAGATAACAGTTCCAAGGCCATAAAGATGATACACCTAGAAGCAAAAAGGTGAGATATTCGAAAGCATTGAGCTTCGTCATTAGACTGATTTGTGGATCTTCACGAATATCATCCGTGTCTGCGTGTAACTCACTTATTAACCTTTCAGAGAGCTCACTTTCAGGATCCATACTAGCACTATATATATTATCGGATTGTAACCCATTTGCCGAATTATTCGAAATTAAGTATTCATCGCTATCGGTCATTGTATTCTTTATCGCAATTGTGATGTGATGATGAGTCCTCCCAAGGGAATATGCATATGGGACTTAAAAACAAGGTAAGAACATAAATGTTTCACTTCCCACTCACCACTCACTTAACGGAGATTCTAACGATTTGGGAGAGATAAAGATGTCATCATCTTCATTTCCTACTTCGCTAGATTACGAATCTATCAGGAGAAGATTAGAGCTTCAATCGGCGAAATCTGAAAACGATGGAAAGCACGAGCCAGATCTTGAACTTGACGAAGATACAAAAATGGAGAACGAAGAAATTGAATTGAAAGAATCAATTTACTATGATGAATCAGTAAGTTGAATGATTTTATTTATTAATTTTTGCGTGCCGGTGAGCTAAACTAACCCTAATAGGAAATGGATATGTTTTTAAATGTGGAAAGATTCGTGGCACCAATTGTTTTTACAGCGATAGCATTCTTTCTTCGTGTTTATAAAATTGGCAAGAGTAATAAGGTTGTATGGGATGAAGCGCATTTTGGTAAATTTGCTGGATTTTACCTAAAACGTGAATACTACTTCGATGTGCACCCTCCATTAGGTAAAATGCTTTTAGCATTATCAGGCTGGCTCACCAACTTTGACGGTCGATTTTCTTGGGAGTCAGGACATGCCATTCCAGAAGATGTTAATTTCGTTGGAATGAGAGTATTCAATGCACTTTTCAGTGTTTTCACAGTTCCCTTAGCTTATTATACAGCCAAAGCCTTCAAGTTCAATATTCCAGCAGTTTGGCTCATTACTCTGATGGTTTGTTTTGAAAATTCTTACATCACCTTGGGTAAATTTGTGCTTCTAGATTCAATTTTACTGTTTTTCACCGCGTTGTCCATTTTTTGCTTATCTAAATTTCACGCCAATCAGAATTATCCCTTTAGTTTTTCGTGGTGGAGCTGGATCATTTCTACGGGGGTTTCAATTGGATGTGTTTGTAGCGTCAAGTTAGTCGGCCTGTTTACTACGAGTGTAGTAGGTATTTACACTATTGCTGATCTCTGGACAAAGTTCGGTGACAAACACTTATCGGCAAAAAAGCTGGTTGCCCATTTCGTAGCTAGAGTTTTCAGTTTGATTATCTTACCTCTTTCAGTGTTTGCTTTATGTTACAAAATTCACTTCATGATTTTGATTAACAGTGGTAAAAGTGATAGTCACATGAGTTCTCTATTCCAAGCACACTTGAATGGTTCCGCTATAGTTACAGGTCCCTTAGATGTTGCCTTTGGGTCTTTGGTGACTCTTAAAAACCAAGCTGGGTACGGTGGGGGATTGTTACACTCTCATCCCCATAATTATCCAGGAGCCAGTAATCAACAAGTTACTACTTATAGTTATAAAGATAACAATAACGATTGGATATTTCAGACAGAAGTACCAGAAGTTCTTGCAATGGCTAACGGAGTTATTAAATCGATAAAGGATGGCGATGTTGTGAAATTTATTCATTTATCAACTTATTCATATCTCTCTTTTAATGATACCAAGGCACCTGTATCAAGGCGTCATAAGCAAGTAACCTCAGATAAATTTAGTACTGATAAAAGTATTTCCGATCTATCAGCTTGGATTATTGAAATTAATAGTGAGATAGAACCGGAAAAGAATGGTCTTATTCATCCGATAACCACCTCTTTCAGATTAAAAAACAAAAAATACGGTTGCTATTTGACAGCCACCGGTAGAAAACTTCCTCTTTGGGGCTTTGGACAAGGTGAAGTTACTTGCAATCCTCATCTTCAAAAGATGGATAAAGGTGCTCTTTGGAATGTTGAAAGACACTCAAACAGTGGGTTAACAGAACCCATAGGTAGAGAACTTCCTAGATCATCATTCTGGGATGATTTGGTGAATTTGAATGTTGCTCAGATGAACACAAACAACGGTTTAGTCCCGGATCCCGATAAATATGATGAATTAGCTTCGTTACCTTGGGAATGGCCTACATTACATACTGGACTTCGTTTAACGGGGTGGACTGTGGTTGATTGTAGATATTACCTTTTAGAGAACCCTCTTATCCTATGGGGTAGTTCTGCGAGTTTGATAATATTTTTAGCTACTTCAGCTTCTTATATTATCAGATGGCAGAGGTTGTATATCGATTTTACTCCTGAAGAGGTAAATCATTTTTTTGTTGGCGGTGTTCTACCTTTTTTTGGTTGGGCTCTTCATTATTTACCGTTTGTCTCCATGGCCCGAGTGACATATGTTCACCATTACCTCCCTGCTCTATATTTTGCCATATTTGTTTTCGCTTTCATCGTGGAAACTTTCTCTTACAGGCTAAATATTTGGAGCAAATGTGTGGTATACTTAATTCTTTTTGCGGCAGTTATAAAGACTTCTTATCACTTCCTACCTTTATCCTTCGGAATGACCGGCCAGTACACCGAGTATCATTATTTGAATTGGCTTTCCAGCTGGACAATTTAATCACAACTATTATTTAACTATTTATTTCAAGTGTCTCTTACGTTTTTGTTGCTAGAAAAATTATCAATCTCTTTTATTGATTGTTATCTCAATTTTGTTTTCTATATTGTTTAAAAGGGCGATAATCATTTGTTACAAAGAAAGGATGCTAACAGAATTGATGTGTACAGGAGGAAAGTCGATAACAGTGATTTCCATTCTCGATTACTTGTATGAATTTATCCGGTTGAGGAGGAATTGCCAAGGATAACTATATACAGGTTGAATTTATATTCGTTTTTTATTCTTAAGCCATTTCTACTACATTTACCTTATCTAGTTATCGGGTAAATGAGCTCCCAGCGTTTACTACTTGGCCCAGGCGAGTAACCCTCCAGATGTAACGGTAACAAGGCGAAGCCTAGTTAAGGTTCTCTAATTTAGTTAATATGAATCGGTAACGACCGATAGGGGTTTGTTGAGGAATAGAGTTAAGAGATGTAATAATATATTACCTTAGCATAAG